>JAURVB010013462.1:0-133879 GCA_033002965.1 Piper betle | reverse complement strand
GTGAAATTGAAAATCCTTGGTTTGTCATCTTAAAGTTAAACTTGAATATTCCATATTAAATTAGTTTAGTCCTAATTCAAAATTTAATCACTCTTTAAATTCATTTCCATTTAAGTATAATTAATTAAATTAGTTTTGGTAATTGAGAACTTCTAGAACTAATTCCTTATGGCACAATACTTTATTATAACTTTTATTACTTGATTCGGCGCATGCACTTGAGTTATAATTTCCACGTCAAGTTTTTGGCATCGTTGCCGGGGAATTAAACTAGAATTTGATTTTATCGAAATTGGTTTAATTAGTTGCTTAAATCATCCTCATCTCTTTCTAAATTTTAATTTTTGTATTTTTATTAATTAACTAGGTACCAGTTAGTGCATGCAAGGAGAATGTACTCAAGATCTAGAGCCATATAATCTAGAAATCGAGAATCTAGAAATCGAAGAACTTGTCAGCAACTATGCCAAGAAGCTAGAGTTTGAAGAGCAATGGAGGCATGGCAGAGGAATAACAATCCTCCACCGGCAGCCAATGATGATGACACAAAAGCTTTGGAAGAGTTTACTCGTCCTATTTTAGATGAATTGCATTTAAGCATTCTCAGGCCACCAACTGAAGCAAATAGCTTTGAGTTGAACCTAATCCAGTGATGTTCCAAATGCTACAAACCTTGGAACAATTCGTAGGACTAGCACATGAAGATCCTTACACTCACTGCTCAATTTTATTGCTATTTGTGATTCATTTAAAATGAATCAAGTGTCTGACAAAGGTATATGGCTTTGATTATTTCCATATTCTTTAGTCAGAAATATGAGATTATAGTTATTCACAAGGGCCTAATTCTATAACCACTTGGGATGAATTAGCGAGAATATTTTTCTTTAAATACTTTCCACCGTCCAAGATTGTTATACTTCTTTTGTGCAACTTGACAATGAATCGCTCTATGATGCATGTGAAAGGTTCAAGGATTTACTAAGGAAGTGTCCATACCACGAAATTTCCCCCTAGGTTCAAATTCAAACATTTTACAATGGACTACATGGACAAACTAAATCTATTGTAGATGGTGCTACCACTGGATCTCTCATAAGCAAATCCTATAGATAAGGTAATGAGTTATTGGAAAAGCTGACTTCTAACCATTATTAGATGGGGCTAGACAAAGCAATGAGAAAGATGAGTGAAGGTGTTCTCGAATTGGACACGCTAATCGCTTTGTCTGCACAAGTGGCTGCTCTATCAACACAAGTGCAAATTTTGGGGATGAATTCTTATGTGAATTCAGTGAACATGATAGCAATTAAGTGTGAGTGGTGTGGTGATGGACATCCTACTGAGCATTGTGTCAATAATCCTGAATCAATAAACTTTGTTAAAAGTTATACCAGGCAACAAGACAACCCCTATTCCAATACTTACAAACCAGGATGGAGGAATCATCCAAATTTTACATGGGGAAGCAATTAAGCCTCAATGTCAGGTCCACGACAACAAGCTCCTTCAGGTTTTTAGCAAAATAGAGTACAACCTCAAGAAAAGAAACTATGGAGGAAATGTTTATGCAATTTATGCAAAGTCAGCAAGCTTCTATGAGGAATTTGGAGACTCAAATGGGTCAGATTGCTAGTATATTGAGTAATAGGCCATAAGGTGGACTCCTTAGTGACACTCAAAATCCTAAGGGAGAGGGTAAAGAATGTAAGGTCATTACATTGAGAAGCGGTAAGGAATTAAAAAATCCACACAATCAAAAGACACAAATTTCCATAGCTAATCAAGAAGAGGCTGAACGAGATGAAGAAAGCAAGGATGGATGGCTGGAAGTCCTACCACCTAATGGTTTCATTTGATCAACATAACTAGTCCTCAAGAGTTTATATCCTCAGAAACTACAGAAAAGTAAACAAGACAACAAATTTTAGCAATTCTTAGATGTGTTTAAGAAGCTTTCTATAAATATCTCATTTGTCGAAGCTTTAGAGAAGATGATGAGCTATGCTAAATTCAAGAAGCAAATATTATATAAGAAAAAATTGGAGGATTTTGAAACAATTGTTCTTAATGAAAAGTGTAGTGTCGTACTAAAAAGGAAGATTTCACCAAAGCTCTAAGACCCAGGGAGGTTTCCTATCCCTTGTGCCATAGACCCGTACTTTTGTTGTCAAGCATTACGTGACTTAGGTGCAAACATTAATTTAATGCATCTTTCAAAACATAAAAAGTTGGGTTTGAGGGAGTTAAAGCATAGTACAATTAATTTGCAATTGGCTGACCACTCTTACGTTTTTCAGAAGGGGAGATTGAGAATGTACTTGTGAAGGTGGATAAATTTATATTCCCAGCAAATTTGTGATTGTGGATATGGAGGACATTTCAAATGTACCCATTATAGTAGGTAGGCATTTTCTTGCCACTGGGAGGACATTGATTGATGTAACTGCTGGTGAATTTATATTAAGAATAGATAATGAGGAAGTAGTCTTTAATGTTTTTAAGGCTAAGCAATATCTAGAACCAGCAGACAATTGTTTTTATGTTGATGCAATCCGTTCTTCTTCATCAGCTATGTTTGAGGAAATGTATCTCATTGACCCTTTAGCAGCCACATTAGTTTCTGATGTTGACGATTTTGGTGATGAGGAGAAAGTGGAGTATTTGCACCTGTTAAATTCTAATCCAACATTCACTCGAGGCCAAAATAGATTTGAACTTTTGGAGTTGCAACCTTTAATATCGATGATGATCAAGCCTTCCATTGAAGTCCCACCGACTTTGGAGTTGAAACAACTTTCATCCCATTTGGGGTATGCATTTCTGGGCCCTTCAACACTCTACTGATTATTGTTTTGTCTACTTTAACTAGCATGTAGGAAGACAAACTATTGAGAATATTGCGAGAGCATAAGTTGGCTATAAGATGGACTATTGCTGATTTTCGTGGTATTAGTCGTTCCTTTTGCATGCATAAAATCATTCTTGAAGATGGACATAAACCCTTGGTGGAACATCAGCGGTGGCTGAATCCAATCATGAAGGATGTTGTAAGGAAAGAAATCATCAAATGGCTTGATGTAGGTATAATCTTTCCTATTTATGATAGTTCTTGGGTAAGTCCTGTGCAGTGTGTAACTAAGAAGCGTGGTATGACGGTGGTAGCCAATGAGAAAAATGAATTAATCCTAACAAGGACAGTGAGAGGATGGAGAGTATGCACAGATTACCGAAAACTCAACAAAGCTACCTGAAAAGGTCACTTCCACTACCATTCATTGACCAAATGCTGGATAGGCTAGCAAGCAAACAATTTTACTATTTCCTTGATGGATATTTGGGGTGCAATCAAATTATGACCTTCTCAAAGGACCAAGAGAAAACAACCTTCACTTGTCGCACAGTACATTTGCATTTCACAGGATGTCATTTGGCGTTTGCAATGCTCCAGCCATTTTTCACTGATGCATGATGGCTATTTTTCGGATATGGTGGAACATGGATTCGAGGTATTTATGGATTATTTCGATGTTTTTGGTGATACTAATGATAGTTATTTGCAGGTTCTTGATCGGGTTCTCCACCGATGTGAAGACACCGACTTGGTTCTCAATTGGGGGAAGTGCCATTTTATGGCACAAGAGGGAATTATTTTGGGTCACAGAGTATCCAACAAAGGTTTGGAAGTGGACAGAGTAAATATTGAAACAATAGAAAAATTGCCCACCCTAACATCAAGTAAATGAGTAAGAAGTTTTCTCAGGCATGCAAGTTTTTATTGACATTTTATTAAGGATTTTTCTAAGATTGCTAAAACACTCTATAATTTGTTAGAAAAAAATGTTGTTTTTAATATTGATGTTGAGTGTTTATCAGCTTTTGAAGCACTCCATCACTTTCTCCCCACAATAGGTACGTTGGAATAGTCTGATTGGTGAGTATAAATTCAACACTTTATGGGAGGCAACCCATGTTTTTTATTTATTTGTTGTAAATTAGGAGTTGTTTTATATATCTTGTTGGTAGTATTTTTTTATGGTTTGTTTCATAGGTGTTCTTCTTTATTTCATATGACTCATCCAACTTATCAACCCTACTGGTCCTCATCACAGGGTCTCTACCTCTTACAACCCGACTACACACTGCCCTGGTGCTCTCGTGGCATGATGGATCTTGTGTGTGGTCTCACCCTCTAGTACCATGGCAATTGCCTTCTGAAGGGTTGCACACTAGTGCATGGTGATTGAGGCGTGTAGACTCAACCTCAATCCACGGACAAATCTCACTGCTCTATGCATCTCTATGTAAAATGACCCTAGTGCAAATCTCTCCAACACCAGGAACTGGGCGTGGTACTCGGCCACTATCATATCATCCTGCATTCGGGCCATGAACTCTTGTCTCATCTCCTGTACCATTGTTGAGGAGAAAACTAATTATAGAAAATCTCCTGGAGCTCCCATGATATCTATAAAACCCGTAACTCAGAGTCAGAGTTTTATATTAGCGAACCAGTCTGGTTCAACCATCAGTTCGAGTCGAGTTAGTTTCATGAACTGCATGCTGAGTTGAGGTCAGCCATGAGTTATAAGCGATGAGGGTCAAATGTACCTGAGTATATGATGATAACCTCAGAAAGATGATGAGAAATGAGTTATTAGAGTATATGACAGTATGCAATAATTTTTTTGTATGTATTTGATTGTAGAATTATTTTTAAGCCGAATAATATATTAGGAAGTGTTATATAAGGCAATTTGAGTGGGTTATTAGTTATATAACATGTTATTGTGATGTTATGGTGTGTATTATATTTTATTAGATTTTCTCTCTTTTGGATTTTTCTACGATTTATTACGAGTAAGTTATTATTTGTCGAGTCAAATTTTAATCACGAACTTACCACTGAACTTCACCCCAATACTTTCTCCCCCAAACCCTGATTGCCACCATCTCCACCCCTGTACTTGTCACTGACGCGCCTCCGGCAGCCGTACCAGCTGTCTATCTATGTCGTCAAGCCCTACCATGCCGCCCCAAGCACCCCTGACTGCCACGCAGTCGCCACAACTCCCGACGCTGCTAAATCGTGTCGCCCTTCCTAGTGTTGATTTGTTGCCGTCAGCGCCACTTCATCACCGTCGTGCCACCGACGCCACCCCCTTCGACCCTAGAGCATTTCCCCCATACCCAGTGCTGCCGTTGAGGCCGGTCGAGGGCCAATCGGACAACCAATCGACCTTGGCCAACTCGTCTCCACTGCCAGCAGACATCGCCGCCGTTACCGTCCTCACCACCACCACCATTGGGTTGAGCTTGCCAAACCGGTGCTGACCCATAGCCCCGATTGCCTCGTCTAAATCCGCCTGAAACCGCCAAAAATCGGATTTGCTAAAATTTTCCCAATCTTCCACCGAAGTCATCTAGTCAAACCCGATCGAACTTTGGATGCCGTCGGGTGCCGAATTCGAGTCTTGAGCCGTGCAACAAAACCCTAATCATCACCGATTGCTGACGATGCGAAGTCTAATTAACTCTGATTTAATTACTTAGAAGTGATAATTATTAACATAGCATGCTAGGCTTGATGAATTGATGTGTTAGATATTGTTATAGTAAATAAAAATATGAATTGTTTGATTGAAGTGTATTAAAACGAGTGCTAAGGAACTAATTAGATAAACTAAGTAAATATCACAATCTAATGCAATGTAGCGTAGGAAAACTTATGTATGATTGATATATGATGTGGTGTGTGTATGCTATAGAGTGTGTGAATGCATCATAAGTGGGCGTTAGCTTTAATTTGATATGTAGGTACCGAGTAAGAACTTGCCGCTTAGGTGCGTGGACATGATCGGTGCTTCTACCAAGTCTAGTTAGGACTCACTTCTGGTTTGATTTCTATACACTATCGTGTTTTGTTTTAACAGGTAAGCGGACATGTCGAGTGGTGGATTTATTGTATCCAACTCCACACGGGCAATAGATCGTATGAGATTTCCGGATTAGTAACCCTCGAGGATGAGATCCCTCGAGTTTGTTTTCAAAACTCAGATCCAACTCACAATGCCTTTGGATCTATTATATTGAAATCCCTACTTAGGCCTATTTATATGTAGTTTTCACATTTTTAGTGAGATGTAATATGCCTTTGGTTTACGGGTATTACTATGCAGTGTATCTCTAGACTTGTGGCTTCAAAAGGTACTAAAAGCACATGCCTGAGAGTACTCGGCCTCTGTACTCAGGGCCAAGAGTGATTCGGAGGATATAGAGTGTAACACCCCGTTTCAACTCACCCGTGAACCGACCCAGAAATGTCACCGGTGACCGAACCATTCGCTAATCTACTAGATTCGGTTAAGCCGACCCGGATCTACTCTCGGCGTCTCAAGATGGAGATGCAAATATGAAATGCATGCATGGGAACGATTGGATTCTAACGCAGTCCTACATGCATGCTATGATGTACAAGCAAAAACAAGACAAAACAACAAATGAGAAACCAAAAGAAAATATATGCTACTACGGAAAAACGGACAGAGTTTCCCCTAAAAGTGCAATAGGGGCCAACCTGTCCACAACAAGGGTATATAAATATTTTATGAAAATACGATAACACATACCAATCTACATTGACATTAAATCATTATCTCATTCGTTTTTACCCGAGCCGAGTCTGAACTCCAAGGCTCCCTACTCATTCATATTTATCAGTTCGTTTCATAACAAGTAATTCATTCAAGCAAACACATCAAAATTATCATTTACATAACAATAACACACCATCATTATACATACGTTACACGCGGCAGGTACATGTGTGCACGGTTCCGTGCTGCTCCTCCGCAGTCCCGACAGCTTTCATCGCTCGCATTCCTCACCTACATATATATAGAAAAACCGTCAGTAACGAGTGTTACCGGCCCGGAAAATAACTAATATCAATCTGGCACAGGAGAGCAAACTCTCCTGTTGAATCAAAACCATATACTTCCTCAAGAACTCTCATCAGGGCACATACGGGAGCCGTCACCGTCAGGTTGTCGCCCTCGTGTCGACAACGTCCCCCTTTCTTTCTCATTCTCATACCTTGGCCATTTCTCTATCACTTCTCGCATCAAATTTCATTCCTTACCGCCCTCTGCACCTTCCATATTACTCCTGGCCTTGAGCACAAAGGCCGAGCACTCTCAGGCAGTCGCCTTCAGTACCCTTTGAACCACAAGTCTAGACATGCGCTGCATTGCAGTACCCGTAAACCTCCACACTTCTCCGGGTTTGAGGAACTCAAAGGTGGAGTTGTCCGGATCCTTCGGGAACGAAGTGGGTTCTCCCCAGCTCCAGAGCCCGCTCTTCCGAGCACACGCCCTATCTGAAGACGTGGCCGCAAGTACCCCTCATCCCATCTCTCACCGAAAACACGAAAACTATACATATATAGGCCTGGGTTGGGATTTATACAATAGGCCCGAAGGCATCGTGAGCTGGATCTGAAGTTCGAAAACAAACTCGAGGGATCTCATCCTCGAGGGTTATTAATCCGAAATAAAACTGTTGGCTAAATGGCCCGAGTTAAGTGGGATCCGATAAAATGCCACTTAACTCGTCCTGCACATGATAAATCAAATATACAATAGAGTAGCATAAAACAGAGAACGAGTCCTAAACGGACCTGGTAGAAGCTCCAAACGGGTCCACGCACCTAGGCGGCGAGCTCCTACACCGTACCTACACAATCAAGCTAAAAACTAACGCCCGCATGATGAATCACACATCCTATAGCATGCATACACAATCAACACAATCACGCATCAATCAACACACATCAACCTATATCAATTCTAGCAAGTCTACTTAGGCTAGTTTGCATTAGATCAAGATCATTACCTAGTTACCCTAATTAGTTTCTTAGCCTCCATTTTTAACACCACTCAATCAAACAATTTCATATTTTATCCTTAATCAAATCTACATTTATATATATTATTATAACACACAATTCACCAATCCTAGCATGCAATTCTAATAAGCAATACTTTCAAATAATTAAGTTAAAATAAATTATACCTCGCGTCGTCGAAAATCGGTGACGGTTAGGGTTTCCGTTTTGTGGCTCGAAACTCAAATTCGGCACCTAGCGGCATCCGAAGTCCGATCAGATTGGATCGGGTGTGTTCGGCGGATGATCCGGCGAATTTCCCGCGAATCCAATTTTTCCAGCGGTTCCAGCGAGTGTCAGCGGTTTTCCGGCGGATTCTGGCGGTTTTCCTGCTATGATTCAGGACGAGGCAATCAGGGGGTCTATTGGCACCAACTCGACAAGCTTGATCCAATGGTGGTGTCAAACAGGGTAGCCGAGGCGGCGATGGCCGTCGACGGTGGCGTCGAAAATGGGTGGCGGCGGCGGCGTGCTCCGATCGGGGCTGCGGCCGGCCTCGACGGCGGTCGGGATGATGGGAGAAACGTCGGCGATGGCGAGAGGGTGGTCGTCGGGGTCATGGTGGCGGCGGAGCGGCCCAGACGGCGGCGAATCGACGAGGGAGCGTGTCGCAGCTTGTGGGGCGATTCCGGTGTCGTGGTGGCGAGACGGTGGCCGGGGTGGGTCGTGGCGGCACAGCGACTGCACGGCTGGGCAGGGCGGCGTTGATCGGCAGCTGTGCAATGTCGGAGGCGGCGACGAGCACGAGGGGCGGCGGCGGCTAGGGTTTTGGAAGGGGGAAGTGTCGGGAATGGAGAAAATATACTCCAGTGGCAGTTTCGTAATTAAGTATTGACTCGATTCCTACTCGAGTCAAAATAATAACTAGTTCGTAATAAATTCTTAAAAAATCTAGAAAAATATGGAAAAATCCCATAAAATTAATCAAACACAACAACATCCAAATGACATGCTCTATAACTAATAACCCACCCGAATATAATCCAACGCGTCCTAATGCGTTATTCGGCCTAAAACTATTCTGCGATAAAATAAAAATAACAATCAATACTATATACCTCTATATACTTGATAACCCATTTTTCATCATCTTTTAGACGTTATCATCGTACACTTGAGCATACATGACCCTCATCGCTCATAACTCACAGCTGACCTCAACTCAACTCGCGATCCATGAAGCTGACTCGACTCGAACCAACGGTTGAACCGACTGGTTCACTCCCGTAAAACTCTGACTCGAGTCACGGGTTTTACATAGAGGGCTGAAAGGAAAGAGAATGATTTTTTCTGTGCAAGGGATAGTTTAAAGTGGCCAATGAATGAGAATGAGATAAAAAGGTGGGCATTGTCGTGTGAGGTCAACAGCTCCCAGTTATTCTCCTTATGAGAGTTCCATGAGGAAGAGTAATGATGTCTTTATTTAATAGGAGGGCCAACTCTTTTGTGTTAATTTGTTATTTGTTATTTCTGAATTGGTAACACTCATTACTAACGTCTCTTTATTATATATGTAAGTGAGAACCACAAGGAATGAGCACTGTCAGGACTATAGAGGAGCAGCAGTGAAATCGCACACACATGTACCTGCAGAGTGCAATTGGTGAGGATGATGAGTGTTGAATTGTGTGGATGATAACATTTATATGATATTGTGTAAACTGCTGTAAATATTTTTCATGTGAATAAAAATAGAAAATGAAAAATGAACAGGTGAGCAATGGAGTTTACACTATGCTCAGATGATGAGGAAAGTAAGGATAACTGAAAATGTGATGAGAATGTTGTGTTTAAACTATGTTTCGATGTTTGTTATGATAAAAATATATACTACTTGCTGTTGAAAGGGCAACTCTTATTGCATTTTTAGGGGAATTTCTGTCCATTTTGCTTTAAAAATAGATATTTCTTTTGAACTTTCCGTTTGTTTGCTTTGTTTGCATACTTGTTTGCATATCATAGCATGCATATAGTACAACATTCTCCAACTGCTACCTGGACCCACAGCCAAGGCGGACATCCCATTTGGTCCGACACCACCTATGTGTCGTCAAACTAAATAATGGCCTACTTTAGATCTATTCCACCTGCGAACGAGCTACCACCATTCTTCAAAAAGCAGTCTACATCCCAATTCTTGCCGCCATGAACAATTGACCGATGTTCCAGAACTCTCATTGCACTCAAACTGTCTTAGAGTGGGCACCTCACTATGACCAGTAGACTGGACAACGGGAGCACGGGCACCTCACTATGATCTTGTTTTAATGATTGAAATTCGTCAAACGCTGTCAATTTAAATCGTGGAAGAAAAATATTTCAACATTTTTATTGAATTTTTAGCATATTTATTTACAGATAATAAATTAGCATATTATTATTTAAAATTACTAGTTTAATTATTTTAGTGAAACTAATAGAAGGAAATCTAATATTATATATGGTCTAAATATTATTATTTTTATAAATTATTGAATTTTAAATCAATGTGAGAGTTCGATGCATCATTAACATTTAGGATGTTACATAAATGACTAACATTAAAACTCAAATTTTAAATAATTTTAATTTTATCCATCCATTTAATTGCACACGGTGATAATAAAATGAGATCAAGAGAGGACCCTAGTACCACCTTTTACCTTAAAAACAAATTATATAAATAAATGGTGAGGAATGCACCTGACTCCCCACCCTTAAGTTTGAAACCTATTTTCCTCAACTTTCTCCCACACATTCTCCTCACCTAAGTTTTTGGTCAAAAACTTCCCCATCATATCTCATCTCAATTAGTATTGCATTTAGAAACCTATTTAAAAAGTAAAATATGAAACCCACTTTTTACTTACCTCTCCCACATCTACCTCACTTCGAAACCTCGTCTCCTTACCATTATCTTGCTTAAATTTATACTTAAAAAATATAGTACAAAGCTCATATTCTTCCCATTTCTTCCCCACCTTTGCATTGGCCGAAAAACATATAACTTATTATCACTTTACCTAAAAATTTTATTTTTTCACCATTATATGACCTAATTTTAAATTAAAAACCCACTTAAAAAGTACAATAAAAAACTTACATTCCTTATTTTCTTCTTTATCTTTACCTGTCACCTCAACTAAATTTTGTATTTAGCAACCACTTACGGTAATAAATATAAACAAGATGACAATTTAAAAAGGATGGGCAATTTTTATCGTGATGATAACAGTGGCTTCACTACTTCCTCTCTTATCTCATTAGCTCTTTCTCACTCTCCTACTGCTATTTTCTGTCATTTTCCAACAGTGATATTAGAGTTTTGGCAAAATAAAAAGTTTTCAAATAATGCTTTACTCTTTCAATAGATTTATATTATCTCTTTATGAATAAAATTAAAATTTTTTTATTGGTGTAAATAGATAATATAATATGTAGATTCTAATTGGATTAATCAAAAAGTTGCCCATAAAAAATAAAAAAATGGCATATATAAAAAATGTGGCCCGGTCATGTTCGAGGCATTGAGGACACTGATGGGGCGCTACTTAGGTACACCCATTTGATGGCGCGGCCAAAAATGTGGGCTCGTTGATGGACCCACCAAATCAACGGCTGGGATAAACCCGAACACGTAAGCGACAAATCTTTTTATGGACGAAAATAGCCCGCTTGGTCTTTCCGATAAAGTCCGAAGCCCGATCCCCCACCCACTGCCGTCGCCGACCTTTTCTCCGGCGAACCACCGATCGGAACCGATGCGCCGCTTCATCCTCCTCCTACTCTTCGCCGCCCTTCTCCACCGCCGGCCATTCGCCGCCGCCCGCCCCTCATCATCCTCCTCTCCAAAACCGACGTCGCCGACCCCTCTGACCCCGCCGCCGCCGACGAAGAGACCTCCAACGGCGACGACTTCCCCGATCCGGACCTCATCCCCGACGATCTCCTCGACCCCGGCTCATGGCGCTCCATCATCGAGCCCGATTCCCCCTCCAACTCGTCCTCCTCCTCCCTCTCCTCATCCTCCCACCCCGACGCCGACTCCATCTCCGCGGCCGAGTCGCTCTACCTCTCCGGCGTCCAGAGGATGTTCTCCGCCGTCGCCTCCTCCGACCCCCGGTACTTGGAGGGCGCCGCCGCCGAGATTGACGCCGCTGCGCAGGCGGGGCACCCCACGCGCAGTCGACCCTCGGTTTCTTCTTCGGCTCTGGGACGGCCAAGGAGACTGACCTCGCCAAGGCGTTCCTGTACCACCATTTTGCGGGGGAGGGCGGTAATATGCAGTCCAAGATGGCCGTCGCCTACACCTATCTCCGCCAAGAGGTAGTAGAATTTGAATTCGATCCCGTTTGATTAGTTCGTTGCAAAATCTGTACTTGCAATGTTTTGATCAATGTTGATCTATGTTGTTTTTCGTTAAAGTCTGAATCTTTTTGAGTTGATCTGTTGAATTGATTTGATATGTTTGTGTTCTCGTGATTGTATTGTAGTTGTATGAGAAGTCGATGAAGCTTTATGCCGAATTGGCCGATGCAGCTTTGGCGAGTTTTCAGGTCTCCGGTGATCTGCCGGTTATCGAACCTGTTCGGCTGCATAGTGGAGTTGAGGAGAACAAGGATGCGTTGAGGAAGTCACGAGGGGAGGAAGATGACGACTTCCAAATTGCTGAGTACCAAGCTCAGAAGGGGAATTCTGCTGCTATGTATCAGATTGGTATATATTACTATTATGGTTTGTGGGGTGTGAGGAGGAACCATCAAAAGGCCTTGTATTGGTTTGCTAAGGCTGTGGATAAGGGCGAACCCAGGTCATTGGAGTTATTGGGAGAGATTTACGCTAGAGGAGCTGGTGTTGAGAGGGATTATAAGAAAGCATTAGACTGTTTCACTCGTGCTTCAGAGCAGAAACATTTTTCTGCTTATAATGGATTGGGGTATCTGCATGTCAAGGGCTATGGTGTGGATAAGAATTTGACTAAGGTGCGTGTATTCAGTTCCTTTTGTTACTTTGTCTAGATGGGTAAAGTGCTGAGATTCTACTTTTGCTTGCATCGATCGGAAAGGATGAGATTTGAATATAGAACACCTTAGCCATGTTGCTCTGTAGTGAGAATTATGACGACAGCTAGGAGTATAAGAGAGAGAGAGAGAGATTATTTTATGATGTAATGATGTTTATTTTAGAATGTGGATTTGGATGATGGAAAATTGAGCTGTGCAAGAGTTGATTTTTTTGTTATAGAGTGTGCCATATTTATAGCAAAAAATATACAAATTTCGTGTAACATGGGGAATTGGGGAAAAAAAAGGTTAAACTTTATAGTTCATTGTCCTTGATAAGTCTGGATACTTTAGAATGCCTGTTTGTTCTCATCAAACTGTCCTCAATTTAGGCTCACGAATTATTTGAGAAAGCTGCAAAGAATGGTGAGCCTGGTGGTTTCTACAATCTCGGGATGCTGTACTTTAAGGGCATTGGTGTGAAGAGAAATATAATGTTAGCATCTGAGCACATAACAAAAGCAGCTGGTGCTGGCCAACCTAAGGCAGTGTACCAATTAGCAAAGATGTTTCAGGCCGGTGTTGGATTCCAGAAGGATTTGAAAGCGGTATTATTCATATCTGATTTGTGCCCATTTTGAAATGTCTCTTTGCTTTTGGTTTAAATCATCTAAATTTAGTATATATTTGCAACTACATGATTGCGCTCCTTGAAAAAATTCGTTTAAATTACTGGCCACAGTATACTTATGTACGGTTTGGTACATGTTTCACATGTGCAAACTATGGAGATTGTTTCTGAAAGCAGTTTGCCACAGGCAAAAATAGGGAAATCGGATTATTAGATGATATAAGACTCTTTTTACAGGCCTCTCATTTATTTAAAGTAGTTGCTGAAAGGGGACCGTGGAGTTCATTATCCAGGTGGGCTTTGGAGTGTTACTTGAAAGGAGAAGTAGGAAAAGCATTGTTGTTGTATTCTAGAATGGCGGAGATGGGTTATGAGGTTGCCCAGAGCAATGCAGCTTGGATCCTTGACAAGTATGGAGAGCGTAGCATGTGCATGGGAGAATTAGGATTGTGCACTGATGCAGAAAGAGACCGGCGATCCCATTCTCTGTGGTGGCAAGCATCAGAGCAAGGGAATGAGCATGCTGCCTTGTTGATTGGAGATGCATACTACTATGGACGGGTATAAGCATCTCATTAATTCCTAATTACTTTAATATAGTTGGTGTTTCCTTTATTAACCATTGTTAATTATAATATAAGCAGGGTACAGAAAGAGACTACGAACGTGCAGCAGAAGCTACGTACATGCACAACTACAGTCAAATGCTCAAGCCATGTTTAACCTTGGCTACATGCATGAGCACGGGCAAGGTCGTCCTCTTGATCTACACTTGGCCAAGCGTTATTATGATCAAGCACTGGAGACTGACCCTGCTGCAAAATTACCTGTGTCTTTGGCTCTCATGAGCCTCTGGATTCGCAAGAACTATGAGAATAGCTTCATGGTGAGTTTTATTGCTTTCTTTTGCTTGATATGATTGGCTGTTGACTTTTTCATAACATAGTTTAAATTTAAATCCAAAGCTTCATTCCTTGGCCCTTGTCCATCCAAAACTCTAATTCCCTGAGAACGGGCTCGAAGTATATGTAGACACTTTAATCTGACGAGGATCTGTACTTGAACATTCTTTGCAATGGGAAAATTTCCATGCCAGAAGCTGATTTTACTGTAAATTCCATTTTACCTATTAGTCATATTTACAGTTTGAGTAAAATATTGTAAATTTGACCAACTTCAAGTTTTTTTGGCTTAGCGTTCCAATTTTTTATGTGGAATCTTACATTTTTATTTATTTATTATTGATTTTTATTTAAGCTGCTGATTACAGACGGTTTTTCCTGTTGTGAAGACGAAACAACTCTTAATTAACTGTTGCCTGAAATCGTCTGACATTGTGCTTCATTATGGATGGTGCAACTGTTTCCAGGCTTAAATAAACTCTTTGATACAAATGGAATTAATTTGTATTGCTCAGATCAGCTGAGTTATCTAGATTTAATGTCGTTGCAACTTCTCCCATCTGTAGGAAATTGAAGTTTCTGGGTATAGACAGCACTTGACATGACTGGATATGATAGCTACGAGTTTACAGTGTTTTTAGATCTGTTAGATAAATCTCTGCATGAGGATGGTTTCTTGTTTTACAAGATTGCATTGAATAACTTTTGGTGTCACTGTCGCTGTTTCTGTTTCTGTTCCAGGTTCAGGTAATCGATTCCCTTCCGGATGCATACGCCAGAGTAAAATCCTGGATAGATGAAGTGATCTTGGACGAAGGAAATGCTACGATTCTTACTCTCTTTTTTTGCCTTTTGACTGTTCTGTACCTTCGTGACCGGCAGAGAAGACAAGTTGTCCAGCTTCCTCCCCAACCAAACGACGTTGTTGCCAACTAAATCCCAAACTTCGAAGCCAAGCATAGCATATACCTTTCTTCATCAAAAATTTTGTTTATGTATTTTTTATGAGTCCAAGGCCTAGTCTAACAAGAAACAAAAGACAGACAAATCTGATGAATTATAAGCAATGAATTCCTTTGTACATTTCAGCCAGGCACACTGTATGTGAATAGGATTTATTAGGAAGGATTTTGTTAATCATTTGAATACTAAACGATGTATTGAGTTACCAAGCAGACAAACTATTGCATTCCACATATCACCAAAACATCAACTAGAAAAATCAATTATTGATGCTTACGGCCATTACCTGACACCATTAAAAATTTAAATTACCCTAAGCAAGTATTTTGGAGCTAAATGACACTTAAAAACTTCCAACAGAAGCACTTATTTCAGCCAAGGAAGTCACATCTCTATGCAGCTGCTCAACTCAATTATCTTATCCATCCCGAATCAGGCTAACAGCAAGTGAAATTGTGCAGACCAACAGCCCCAACAAGGCAAGACTTCCTATCCATCTGCAATGTCAAATTCGAATCAAGAAGATTGAAGTATGAAAAGATACAAATTGTGGGGTTTTGAGAAACGGTATGGTAGAGGAGAGATGAATAAATACCCGAGTTTGAGCCTGTTGTTGGGGTCACCGGTGGCGTAGCCCTTGAAGTAGAAGTAGCGCCCCAGCGCATAGAGACCACCGAACGCAGCAGAGAAGAGGGTGCTTAAGACCACCGAGCAAGATGAGAACAAAGAAGATGGGTCATCACCTCCAGCGAATTCTGGTGCCCTCTCTGCCCCGAAATCCCAAAATTCACCATCCATTCATCAAGTGTTTCCAACGTGGATATAAAAGAAAGGGCTAGAAGCTGTACCTGAACGCAATTGAAGCTCTTGGCGTTCTTGTTTTCGGATTCGGATGCGTAAAGGGCCGGGTAGCTGACATTATACCTTACAAGATAAACCCAATACATAGAACGATATGTTAAGAAATTGGTGCCATGGAAAGAAAGAACGAAGCGTGATCGATCTGGAAGAGAGTTGGCCGCACAGCTTGCGAGCTTTGCCGACTTGGAAGGCCATCCAGAAGTTGAGGAAGACGTAGGCGACCACCGCGGCGACGACGTAGCCGTAGTCGGGAGGGAGGTTGATGGTGGCCATGGATTGAAGTTGGGTCGTCTTCTCCCCTAAATGACCAGGTTCGGCGCCGCTTGCAATCGAGCTATACCCAAACACATACAAATTCGTGACCGACCAAACACATACACAATCTATCGACAACCTCCCGATAGATTGTGGGCCCAGCTTATGCTAAGTCTACTGTTTGGTTCTGGGCCGACACCATCTAATGATTTGCTGTCCACTCCACTCTTCTAAACAAGAAGTGTTTTTTTTTCTTTTGCTCAAGTGCTTATTTTCTAGACTAATAAATTAATTTAAAAATATTTATAATTTGTGATGCTTGAATGAATGAATGAATGAATATAAAGAAGAGTATCTGACAGTCTTTAGGCTCTCCAAAATTTCATGATCGGGAGACCACATAATTTAGGTGACTTGCAGGATATCGATCCATGTTTCCTGTTTGTCTGCTTAATTAAAATACAAAAAAATTATTTTTTTTTATTTTTAAACTATTTGTTTATTGAAAATTACAAAAAGTTGTGACTGAGAAGAAATTTACCAGTCATGAGACCATAAAATGTGGGTCATTTACGATTTTGGTTAATTTTGTTAAAGTTTGGTTAAAATCAAATCAAACCGAATTAGTTTACTTGGTTTAAATTTATAATTTGGTTTTTATTTGGCTATATCAAACTATTTCAATTCGGTTAATTGGGTAAATAATTTAATTTTGTTTTAACCAAAACCATCCAAATGATAAGCCCTTGGCACATCTATAATTATATATTGGATTTTAACCTATAAAATATAAAACTAATTTTTAAAATTATTATAATTTACCTATCTTTAAGAAATTCTTTCCTTTGAATTGTTTCTTTTTTAACCTATGACTAGCTTTCTCGTCCTTGTCTAGTCATGCCCCTTATTGCATACAATTTTATGTTAGCTTTGATACCACATATAACAATTAGTAAAAATTTATGGATTTAGTTATCTCTTTAAAGTGATGAATCAAATTAAAAATTATAAGCAATATCCCTATTAAAGATATTATATCTTGCTTTAGTAAGTAATAAATATGAAATTAATTAATTAGACCAATTAATTATAAAATCTTATATATCACCCACCTTAAAAAAATTCTATTGTGAGAAGTCTTTTTCATAGTTCATGAGCCTAAACTAAATCTATTTGTAGACAAACTCTCCTCATCCAAAATAGTCACCACATGTAATAATTTAGTTCAAGTGTAAGGTAATGGACTTAAGTCATTCATTCAAAATCGGTTAATCATATTGAAAATATAAAGACACGTGCCCACTTATATATTGAATTTTACCTCATCAAGTGTCCCTAAGAGGAGTTTAATGTTGGACTAATTTTTAAATGTTATTAGATCACAAATAAATCACATTTGAGTTTTATTTAATTTGAATTCATCTTCTGATGCTTTAATGCTTGAATAAATACTAGTTTTTTGATAGACCATTTGCAGAGTTGAAACAAAGGTGTTAGATTTGGTTGGACTCAAAACTCAAACGGGTCAAAACTTATTTAATGCCAAATTGACCCACACACACAAACACACACGCACACATATATATATATATGTAGGTAAAGTGAAGAAGAGCAAGGGGCAGAAAAATTTGTTTGCCCCAAGCTCTCTTCTGGGCCATCCGATTATAAGGACGGCCCAGATCTCTTGTTAAAAAAAAATTTCTAAAACGTGCCGCCGCCCCACCACCGCGTCGCCCCCCAGCCGCCGCCCTATCGCGGCCACCGCGTCGCCGCCCCTCACTGCTGGCACCCCTTCGCAAGGGGGAGGGACGCGCTTCTTCCCCCCTCCCTCCTCCTCGCTCCCCTGCCGAGACGCCGCCTCCCAACTGCGAACGCCCGTCCGTAACACAAAGGTTTTTTTCTTGTCGGGGCCACCGCCAGCCAGATCCGACAGCAACAGGCTGGACCTAGCCGTCCCCCGACCAGATATATATATATATTCCCTCACATGGCCACATCTTATTATGCCAAACATTTTACATATTGCTTTCTAAAAAATACATTTTACATGTTTATTTTTAAAAAGAACTTGTTATGTGTTATGAAACATTTTAAGACTTTGTTTGGCTTTTATGTTATAAAATAGATTCATTTTTTTCTACGAGTATTATTTGCTCACCACAAAAATATGGAGCTCGGCTTGACCTCGATGCACGCATAAAATATAAACATAAATCAAACATAAATAATAAGATAAGCTGCTCCAACTCAGCTTGCAACATACATACATAGATATTTTCTGAAACTAACCTTGAGCTAACTAGTTTAATGATAAACACAAAGAGAACGACTCAACTCAAGCACAACCCTAATTAGTGTAAATTATGGCTTCATTACATTTCATGAGGCATTGAATTTGTACGAATATCGGTTGGCCTAAACACATTCATATTTGTTTGGGCTACCAAAAACATAAAAAAAGTCTATCATTGATATTCTTGTTGAATGCTTACTATGTTTCATCCATATCCCACCAGCATCTCTCATGCCCAAGGCAACAAAGTTGGATTTGATCTAATTTTTGCATCCTCTACCTTTTATCAAAGCTATCTAGCTATTATAGCTAATTTGAGGTATTATTAAAACTTGCCCATTTTAAAGTATTTACAGTTTTACCTACAGTTTCCTAATTCAAAGTAAGAAATAATAGTGTTACTAATTAAGGCTCTGTTTGTTTGAAGTAAAAATATATAAAATATATTATTTTTTAATTATAATTTATAAGGATTTAATTGTGATTTAAATATGACATGTAAAATCTCTTTATGAAAAAAATTACCCATTTTTTAATTAAGATTTGGCAATTTTAATTATTATTTCGTTATTATGGTTGGGCATGTTATATTATGATATTATGTTATAGATAATTATCTGTTGTAAGGTCTTACAGTTAAATTGGTTGGAAGACCTAATTAGCATCTAAATATGTATCGGTGATCGAATTTATTCATTTTAAAAATTTAACATTATTTGGATATTTAATAAGGGGAATTTCTTTGGAGTTTATTGGGCATTATAGCTAATTTAGCTCGAAGACCCTACAGCTTATTTTCACTCTTATATTATATGATCTAAATACCTATTTAGGAAGTGTATTACCTGTTATACAAAAGTTAAATATAAAAGTTAATTATGATAATTTTCTTTTTATCTCTTAGTCTTCTCATTTGTAATTCATCTAAAACAAAAAAAACAAAATAAATAATAAAATATAAAATATATGTATTATTGATAAGCGTGTGACTATATTTAAGAAACAACTCAATAGTGAATAATAATATTTTTTTATAAACTATTTTATAATCAAGCTAGGTATTTTAGAATTTGGTTATTAAGTATTTCAAAATACAGATTGTATTACTTGATGAAGATTACTATATAATATGCAAATATAATATCTTTGTAAAATATATGATTATTAGACATAAGAAATAAATAATGTGATAAATACATAGAAGAAATAAAAATAGAAAGTAGTATTTATTCGGTTAGATTGATAAATGAATGAAAAATAAATTATTTTATAGATCATTTTTATCATTAAAAAGATTATATAATATGTTTTTTTGTTGTTTGAATTGTGAAGTTTTATACTAAAGAACATAATGTCCATTTCATATTTAACCATGTCTTCTCACTTAATGAAATGAGTCCGTCCACCTTAAATAAAAACAGAAGCAACTGCCATGAATGTAAAATGTAAAACAATAACTTTTTCAGAAAACTAAAAAAAAAACAATAAATCGTGAATACCTACTAATCCCACCATTTTAATCGAAAATTTCCCTTACTACCATTCACGATGACAAGTTAACGAAGAGTAATATGGTACCTGTTATTAAATACAAAAAAATAAAACATATACTAAATAACAATAAATTTGAGACAAATCATTCTTTCAAAATTGGTGGACCGAAGACACCAACATTTTTTTCCATCGCGGTGTATTGGTTACCATATCGAATTTATACCCGGTGGAAAGTCTATTTGGTTCAAGCATAAGTCAAACTAGGTTTAAGCATATTTAAAATTTTAAAAAACTAAGTATAGATAAAACAATACGGAAGTTTAATCCGTATCGAATTGAAAAGTAGTATACACGGTAAACTAGTCAAATGGTAAGGTACAATGTTTAAAATTAAACTCTATATACATGGGCAATACTTTTTATTTTAAGTAATTTAGTGAGTTCCATAATTAAAAAATTACATAAATAAATAAAATAAAAGTATAAAATTTTAACACAGTCTAATACTTTTATTAGTTATCAAAATAATTATAATAAAAATTAATTTTAAAATATCTATAAATTTTTACATTTTTAAAAATAAAAAAATAGGTCATAATAATGTTAAAAAAAAGACAAAATTTTATCAATTTCTTATTTAAGTACCCTACTTTTAGCATATTAAATATCATCTTGTAAAACTTACTAAAAAATATTCAAATAATGTATAACTTATATAAATTGTTTTCTTTAAAATTAAGATGATGCTACGTTCAAAAAATGTCGAGGGGACAAAAAAGCAAATATCGATTGGTTTTTTAACAAATACGGACAAACGGACAAACACAACTAAAACCAGTCGGATGGCGGGTAGGGGTAAAGTGGGAAGACAAAGTCGGGAGGGGGTTCATCATCAACAAAACACGCACGCCAATCCTTCCCCAACCCCTTCCCTCCTCCCTCGCCGCCGGCGACGCAGTCCGACCTCCCAGGCGCCGCCCATGGCGTCGTCCCCGGCCAACCTCTGGGTCCTCCTCGGCCTCGGCATCGCTGGGATTGTCCTCCTCACCAAGAAGTTGAGGAAGGCCGCCCGCGAGGACTTCGGCGCTTTTGTCGGGCGGCTCAGCCTGCTCCCCCCGCCGCCTCCGCCGCCGCCCAAGGCTCCCCATCCTCTCTCTGGCCTTTCCTTCGCCGTCGCCGATGTGTGAGCTGGCTTGCTCTGATTCTCTTGGATTTTAAATTTTTTTTTTTTTTTGTAGTGTTGGAAACTGGTTGTGGTTGTTTGGGGTTTGTTCGATTGGGAGACGATAGAGCTTGATGGGTTTTGGCGGAAGAATGGAGTCTTGGATGCTCTTTGTGGGTGAAAGATTTGATTTTTATGATGTTTGGCTCTTGTAGGTTTGATGTTGAGGGAAGTGTTACTGGGTTTGGCAATCCCTACTGGGCGAGGACTCATCAGCCTGCTCTTGGGACGGCGTTGTCTGTGTTGACGGTTGTTGAGGGAGGCGCCAGTTGTGTGGGGAAAACAGTTATTGATGAGATGGGATTGGGGTCAGTTCAGTGCTCTCTATCTCTTTTGAGTAGATTAAAAGCATTGGTTTTGTTTTGTGTAGTAAGGACATCATTTTTTGTTTGGATTATTGGTGCATGCTCCTCAACACCCCCCCCCCCCCCAAAAAAAAAAAAAACAGCGTAGCTATATGCATTGGCAACTTCATCTCTTTTAACGTAATGGTCTGTACTCATTGTATGTCCAACTAACTTTTCTAAGTTTAGATTGTTGTGTTCCAATACGTATTGGTATTTTTGCTCTTGAAGATGTTATATCTCTGGCATTTCTATATATTCGGGCAGTAGCTGATACCTATCTGGGTAGTGGTCTTCTTCTGGCCATTTTCCCAAAGAGTTCTGTATCAATAACTTTCACCAGCATATATGCTGTGTGTTTTAATGAATTAACTGATATTTTGGTGATGCTTATTTGCATGGGTTTAGCTGCAGTGAAATTCTTATCTCTTGTGGCTTCTCATGATTATTTCAGCATTCATGGTGGAAATAAACATTATGAAGCACCTACCAATCCAGCCGCACCTGCAAGAATTTCTGGCGGATCTTGCAGTGGTTCTGCTGTAGCAGTTGCGGCCTCAATAGTTGACTTCTCTTTGGGTAATGTTTTCTTTTTGCAATATGTAGCTCATATTTCCTTTCTTTCTTCATCAGCATGTTTGAGCTGAGGCCATGGATATTGGAGCAACGTTCTCATTTGTTCTCCATGTTCTGTTGATGGTTTCTTTGTCCTTTTACTTTTATGTCCACGACGTCACATGGTTATATATTAGTGGAAATCCAGTGTCTTCTAGTAGTTGCGAATCATTTTTATTTCATAATCCTGTATTCTTTATGCTTCTGCTCTTATAGCATACGAAGTATGGGAAGTAATTTGTTGTTGAACTCTATTGAATACCCTTATCTATGGTGAACTTCATGAATATGCATTTGCCAGAATTTGGATTTAGATAGAGCTGATCAATCTTACAACTCCTGTTGTTGGAGGTGATAAATACAATTTGAATGATGAAAGTCATCAATTTATGGTTCTGTATATTTTGTGAATGATAGGTGTTGATACTACTGGAGGTGTGAGAATACCTGCAGCTTGCTGTGGCATCTTGGGGTTTAGGCCTACACATGGAGCCATTTCTAGAGCAGGAGTTCTTCCTGTATCACCAAGTCTGGATGTTGTTGGTATGTTACCTTGTTGCACTTGTCTACTTGTTTATTCTCCTTTTTTGAGGGGAGAGTTGTCAGTAACCTAGGAATGGTTATGACTTCGGTTTGGCATTTTACTTCAGACTTCATAGAATTTCTGTGTTTATTTTAATTCCCATATGTTTTCCATTGGTCATTTATTGGCTCTAAACATGCAACCTCACATAGAAGTATTTGTAACTGGAATTCAGTAGTTTTGGTCACTTGACTATCATCTGATTCACTCAATTGTCTAATTGCTTTTTAGATTGATGGAATCAATATATGAGTCCATTGTTTTTCTTATTATTTCATTAGGATGGTCGATTGTGTTTTTATTTATTGTCTAAAAATGTAACCTCACATAATAGTATTTGTAACTGGAATTCAGTAGTTTTGGTCACTTGACTATCATCTGATTCACACAATTCTCTAATTGCTTTTTAGATTGATGGAATCAATATATGAGTCCATTGTCTTTCTTAGTACTTCCTTAGGATGGTCGATTGTGTTTTTATTAGATCATCAAAAGTTTCGAAGCATAGATTACTTTTATGATCGAGTACATTACATTTTGGCTCACTTTGATTGCTTTGTTGATGCGTTGGATCACTTGAGCTTAAATTTTTTTATCTAATTCAACAATCATCTCATGATGCCATTCAGTAATTTGGAGTTGTGTATGTGAAGGTGATAATGATTGAATTTCATCTTATTTTCCCTCTTTGAGGGTTACTGACTGGAAGTGTTTTCTGCATAAGAAGTGAACTCTTTGTTTCTGCATGGGCTGTACACCATTTGACTTAAATATGAAAGAATTCACTCGGGACCACACATTGACCTTTGCTTTAGGCTGGACAAGGAGTTGGTGGTAATGATGATGCTAGTACACAATAGATTCTTGTAATGTATAAATATAAACTCCAATTCTGCTGATATGGGCTACCCAACCACTGTTTTCATGATAAATTACTTTAAGCTTTAACCCAACATATTTTTATCTCACTTCTTTGTGTGCAGGATGGTTTGCAAAGGATCCTGATGTACTGAAGTCCATAGGCCAGGTTTTATTAAAATTTCCAGCTGCTGCAGATTCACGTCCTCGACAAGTTATATTTGCAGATGATTGCTTTCAACTTCTACGAATTCCTAAGAGTAGGGTGGCTCAAGTGGTTCTTAAATCTGTGGAGAAGCTTTTCGGGAGTATGTTTTAGCATATATTGGCACATTTCTTCATGTTTATGCCAAAATCCCATTATCAGAAAGCGGCTTATCTTCTAACCTCTTGAGTTTATTTTAAATTTATAATCTATTGATTAGTTTTGTGAATTTTGTGGTTCAGGACAAAACTTACGCAATACAGTTCTTGAAGATTTATTGTCATCTAAAGTTCCCAGCTTGAAGTATTTTGCAAACAGAAGCAGAAATGGAGAACTTAATTCCCCTTTGAGACAACTTGCTTATGCTATGCAGTCACTTCAGAAGTAACCACTTTCACTTCTTTGATTTGTATGTTCTCCTGATTTCTTCTTTTGCATACTTCTGATGGTGTTAACTTCTTGAGGATAGAACTTTCATATATTTTCTTCTTGTCTCTTGTTAAGTATTTCTTGTTCTTTTATCTTAGTGATGAAGTGATTTGCTTCAAATTCAACTTCTGTATCTCTGTCATTAGTCAATCATTTGAGTTGTTAAGCCAGTAGATTCATATGCACTGAATGCCGTCTTGTCCAATGTGATTAAACTATAAAAACACGAAATGTAATATCTAAATCATTCTCTAATTTTCTGTGGCTTAGGCATGAATTTAAGGTGAATCATCATGAATGGGTGGCTTCTACAAAACCTGATCTAGACACTGTCACATCAGATATGATGCGGTCCGTGAATGATCCTGTGGTAGAAACTTTGTCCAACTGCCAAGCTGTTAGGTCTGAAATGCAGTCAGCTTTTAATACTCTTCTCAAGGTATCTGTTAGTTCTGCTCCTTCTTGGCTCTGTCTATGAGATGGTTCCAAATTTTGATTAACCTGCTAGCAAGTGGCATAATATACCGGACGTCTTTAATAGTTTAGCATAGTTTGCTATCTCATTATATCTATGCGAGATATTGCTAAGATCTCTCTCTTGTGAAGGAGCTGAGACATACCACTCCAAGAGATGTGAATTTTCCCGTCTCAGCAATATCTCGCCACAATCTTGCCAGATAATGCTGGTTGTGTTAAAAGTCATGAGATTCGATGAGTGTTTCATTCTTAATTTGCTAAATTGGTAGAAAATCTTTTGCATTATTCAAGATAGGCATGAGATCCAAGAAGGAAAACCTTATTTCTTACTATTTTTGCCCATTTTTTTTAATCTAAAATAATGTATTGTTCAGATTTGGGGCATGCGAGCTTGAACATGATGTCAATAGGTAAATGTTGGCAGTATTTTTTATCCTTTATTTTTCAACGTGGTATTTTTTCTCCTTGTCATATTAAGTGACATGTTGCTTAGAACAAATTTTGGGTCATCGGTCCATGAACTGTTGGAAGAGATCAATTTTCAGAAGGGGAAGATTTGATTCATGATCTTATTTTGCAATTTTATGGACAAAAACAAATTTATAAAGCCTAATTTATAGGGTAGTGCTAAAATATACCAACATATGTAGTCTTTCCAGTTTGATCTGCAGGACCGATCAGCTGTAAAATTGCCTGCATCATATCATTCAAATTCTCCTCCCAATTCCTTTGAATTTTTCTTTTTGTTTTTTTCTCTCATTTATCTCTCAAGACTTTGTGCAATCTTTAGTTCTCGCTGCCATTATATATTTAAATGATTCCAACTGCTGATGATGATTGCCATCTGATTGTGGTTTTCTGTGGTAACAGTGCTACATTGTTTATTTGCATAAATTTTTGTGTTGCAGAATGATGGGGTACTTGTGATTCCTACTCTCTATGATCTTCCACCAAAGCTTGGTTCGAGAGAGGCCTTCTCGGAGGAGCACAGAATTCGTGTGTTTAGTTTATTGGCTGTCGCCAGCATGTCAGGCTGCTGTGAGGTAAAGCATCTTCAATAATGAACTAATGATTGAAGCTTCTAGGTTGTTAGTTATGGATGACTTTGATAATTTGCATCTGAACTTTTTGCATCTTTCAATAACATGCATAACCTTTTGTGCAGGTTACTATTCCTTTGGGGCATCATGATAAGTGTCCAGTTTCAGTTTCTTTCATAGCAAGGCAAGGAGGGGACTGCTTTTTACTTCATCTGGCGAAATCTATTTTCACCACCCTTCAACAAGAAGCTGAAAAGTCTAACTTGACAACTGATATCATCAGCAAGGAAATGGCTGCTGAAACTGCGAAGGAAAAGGTCAAAGCCTACATTAACGAGTTTTTTTGCCTTTTTCTTATTCTCTGTTGGTTTTGGTCTATATCAATAGTCAACTCTTTCATTATTTTTGCCATAGACATTAATATTATTTATAATTGCAGTCTTAACTAGTTAAATTTGATGATCTTTTAAATTTTGCCATAGACCTGGTCTGTGCTAAGCTTTCTAGAATGATTTTTCATCTGGTGCACATTGTTTGTTTTGAACAGGGGAATATTGCTTACAAGGAGAAGCAGTGGCAGAAAGCTGTCGGTTTCTATACAGAAGCAATTAAACTTAATGGAAAGATTGCTACATACTATAGTAACAGGGCTGCTGCATATCTGGAGATGGATAGGTAAATTATACTTACATGCAGATATGGCAGACCCACTCTTGTGGTCTTCTCACTGTAATGTCTTGTTAAAATAGTTCCTCATGAATCATGGATCCTACTTTTGAGGTATAACACCATGGCCAGTGTCTTAGATGTGGAGTAAGATGGTGGATGGTTGACCTTGCAGGGAATGACAGGAGAAAAGTTCATTAGGGTCAATTTGTAATTCACATAGGGCAAATCCATCCTTCTTTTTGGCCATATTATATCCTATACCACTGCTACTTGCTTACACATGTACAGTTGGCTCATAGTGTTTGTCACTGCTGATTCTTTAAGCTAAAATCATGAAGGGGTGAATTGATAGCTGAGTAGGGCAGCAATGTTTAGGGGCCCATTTAGAATCATACCCGTGATTTTCCTATAAAATTTATTATTCTTGTGGTTGAACTGAACTATTTTGTTGTTCTTATGGATACAGTTTTTTGCAAGCAGAAACGGACTGTACTGCAGCCATTAATCTTGATAAAAAGGTTTGTTTTCTTTCTCTGCTCGTGCAGCTTTGGTATATGCATACTATGAACAGCTTTCTAAAGATTTTATGAGAATTGTGTAGATTCCTTGGTTTCTATTATATTTCTTTGCATGTGAAAATGTGTTCTTCAAAGAACGAAAAAAAAAGAAAAAAGCCCTGCAAGTATTGTCCATTTGTTTTTTTTTAAAAAAGTCATCTTGTGGAATGATAAATCATGTTGGACATAGATTTCAGGCGTGGCATAAAATTTTGTCAGTTTGTATATACATTGTTTTGACTCAGTTTGATGTATGTTCAACAGTCCAGTTGAGTGTACCCTGGCCTTGCTAAATGATGCGTTAATGGCGGTGGTAGTACTAGTAATGTTAATAATGATAGTAGCAATGCTTTTTTTGGTCTTTCAGAATGTTAAGGCTTACCTGCGACGGGGAACAGCACGGGAAATGCTTAGTTATTACAATGAGGCCATTGAAGGTTAGTTTGATTCAGTTTCATTTAGTGTAGAAGATTTTCTAAGTAGCTATGAGAAAGGTGGATTAGTGACCATTTTTTTCACAAATGTACTCAAAACAATGTTGTATTGTCGTTCTAATTTTTGTTTGATCCATTTGCATGACAGATTTCAAATATGCTCTCGTTCTTGAACCCACAAACAAGACGGCGACATTGGCTCTCAATAGATTGAAGCAGTTGTTCCAGTAAATGTTCAGTAACGGGTGGAGTCTCTCCAGAACATATTTGCGTTTCCCCTTACGATTTTGTATTAATAGAAGACAGGAAAATTGCCCCCGGGTTCCACGATTATAGAACCACCAAAGCAGGACGATGGACTCCAGTTTTTTCAATCAGGAAATCATAGCAAAATGATCTCGGGAAAGTTTTTTCAGTGTATTGATTAATTTATGTTACATAGGCTTCCTACTCTCAGTTTTGCAGCTAGATGGAAAAGACAAGGAATATGTATATTTGCGTGCTTCAGTTATTCAATTTTGCAGCATAAATTGCAATTGTTCAATCATTCTTATAACAGGCTTTGTTATTTATGAATGCAAAAATACAGGCCCGCCCTTAGTGAGGCTTCACCTTCACTGCTTGGAAAGTTTCATGATCTGCCTGACACAGCTCTTCAAAGTAAGAACTGCCTCCTTGGTTGTCTCCAAATTCTGAACTCCCTACGTAGTATTTCCCTTCTCGAAGATCTGCCATTAGTATTTGGCACACTAACTCTCCGTTTCTTTTTCGTTGCTGCTTCCCACATCAAACATGGTGTTTATTGGAGGTCGAAGAGTTAAAAATTGGAATCGAATTTTAATTACTAAATTAAAGAACAAATTGCACATGCATTACTAAATTCAGCATACTGAAAGCTGTAAAAAAAGATTGTGAAGTCATCACTGGTCTGAGAAGGTATTCTTTCATGGGCTAACTTATCGATCAAACAAAGAATTGGGTCTTCCTTTCCCCCCTACACACTGATTGCCGAGCTTGCAACCATGGCAACTCGCCGGTAACCCCCCATCTTCCACTTCACCGATGAATGGGCAGGATTGCCAACCCAGAGTGAGGCAGCCAAAATATTCTCCCCGCACCGGGCCGGGCCAGAAGCTTGGGCAGCTCCAACGAAGTGCACGCCTCCTCCGGCTGGACGCCGAGCATGTACAGCTCTAAGTCATTAATGTGGGCGAACTTCAGGTTTGGCCAGGTCTCATAAAAGTGCATCTCAAGGGCGCCGGCATCGATGAGGTCATTTGCCTGACGAGGAATAGAGTAGATCGCATGGCCGAGGGCTATCCACATCGTGCCCGCCTGCAGCACGACGAGTATGAATGCGTGATTCACCAGACAGCAAGGTGGCGGCGGGTTGCCTTCCCACGTCGCCTCCGCACAAAGCATGAGCGTGTGCACCCGCCAGACCTGGAGTCCTCATCGGCCACTGCCTAGTGCTGGTCCGCCGGTGGGCGGGATCTCGGAGGAGTTGCGGGAGTCGATTGCCGTGGCAAGATGAGGTCAGAGAGCATGTTTGAGCTAGGACTTGTTGGCATGTCGTCGTCGTTGACGGTTCCGGCGTGTGTCGTCGGCAAAAGTGGGTTTATAGACTGTCGTCGTGAACGGCGCCTGCACCAATGGTAGCACCCGTTTAAGTTGTTTGAGGACGTTGTCGTGGATGGTGCTGCCACCGGTGGGGGCTGCCGTCTCAAGAGCATGGCCAACTCATCCGTCGTCGCGTTTCCTCCATCACTGTCATGGAGCGTACAAGTAGTCTAGCGTCTTCAAGGCTGCCCTGTTGCAATGCCATCCACGACGTCGGCCTCGAACAGTTCGAAACGACCACCCCCACCGGTGCCAGCGCTGTCCACGACGACGGTCTGCTGACCTCTTGGCCATCAACAACATCCGCACCGAGATGTCTGGAAACCATGCTCTCTCACCTCATCTTATCACAAGCCATCACGTCCTCATCTTGTGATCCGACCTGCCGATGGGCCAGCACCAGGGAGCGGCCGTTGAGTATGCCGAGGTCCAGCGGATGCATACGCTTATGACTTGTGCGGACGCGACGCAGCGGGGCGACCTGCCGCCGGCTCTCTACTCAGTTGCACTTTCTTTCTTTAACGCATCGTTGGCCGGGGCTAGCCGCTTAGTGTTGGGATTTTAGGCAGTTTTTTTTAAAACCGAAACTATGTATTAAATGATAAGAAACTATGAACACCACAAAAATATCAGTTATCACAATTTGATAATTGAGTTTTGCTCTACAGATTGTGCACAGAGCAAACCACCGCATTCACCCAAAATTCATTTAGATTTCACATTATGTAAACGCTTACTGTAAGCCCCAGTGAAAATGTTTTTGGGTAAAAAAAGAGTGTTATATATCCTTTTGAAAAACATTAGAATTAACAATATATAACTTGTTGATAAACTTTTGTCACTTACATTTAAAGTGAACCCTCGAATTATAAGGAAATAAGAATATAGATGGACTACGAGGGCAATTTCATTAAACATAAAAAGATATAAGCGTGTAATTTAAATAAATAGCTAAATTTACATGTTATTGATATTGCTATATATATCGGTTGTTATTAACACTAGTATTATCTTGTTTTTGCCATTAATCTTTTATGATTTCAGATGCCACGCTACATTGATGTTGAAGATCAATATCTACAGTATGGCAATTAATATTCAATTGGTGAGCATTTGGTTGGTTGTCAAATTGATAGAATTATGTTCTGCATTTGGATTTATATATGAAACTAAACCGAATTACACCCACAATTGAATCAAATCAAACCGAAATATTTCAGTGTGGTCGGTTTGGTAACTGAATAATCAAACTACATCTTAAGTTATAAACAAATACATTAGTTTAATTATTTAATAAAAAAATATCATTATATTAATGAGTATAATCATTTGGTATGTAATTCCAAACGTATATATATTATATTAGACAAATAGAATTCAACAAAAAATTATTATAATTTCTTGATTATTAGCCAGAAACGTAAAGATTTTAGAATTTTTAAAAAAATCCAATCATTTTGGTTAACTTATTTCAGTTCGGTTTCAAACTGAAATATCAATCCACATTCCGGTTTGTCTTGCACGCCTTTCAAAAACTGAATCAAATTAATTGAGAACCAAACTTAAATTATAATTATATTTTCATTTAATTTTGTCTTCGGTTTAATATATATAGGTTTTTGCCAAATTATGGTCACCCCTAAATTTCTGTTTATTCTTATTCTTACTGGGCTGTCAATGTTGGTTGTCATTTGTTTACTCATTTTTTTGTTGGGACTTATGATATATGTTTAGATGAGGAGGCATTCGGCCCACAACATTTTTCAGGCCCAGTTAATAACCATTTTAAATAGGGCATTTTTGTAATGATATGGATGAGCAAGGTTAATTTATTTTTTGTACTTATTATTTAATACAAGTTTCACTTCATGCCCATGTCTACTCAGGATTATGTTCTCTATTGTTTGATCTGTTGTTTTTAGACCATATGAGATTATTATCTACACGAAAACATGAATTAATTACAAAAATTTGTCTCTAAGTCTTCCAGTCTGCTACAACAAAATTTGTTACAAATATTTTCATCAAATTAACAGATTTTTTTTTGTTATTAAAGCTGGTTGTTTATTTTTCATATTTTTAATTTATCTAAATCAATATTTCAAAATAATATAAGTTATATATTTATCAATATTAGATGTTAACAAGAACAATATATACTAGTTTCATCTTAAATTTTATTTACTTAATCTAAAAAGTATTACAAATGGCTCTAAGTCAACGTTAGAGTCAACTCTGGATTTGACTATGCTCCCCATTGTTGTTGCCGATTCGAGTCACGAGTTTTTAAGTTGGGGGTTAAGTTCCCGTTTATGCTTAGATAAGTTCTCTAATTCTTGATTCTCTCCTTCTATAATCTTTTGTCTTGTAAAAGTAGTATGAACTACATTTTTTTTGAAGCAATATAAAAATGTTTGTACCTATATCTTAATACTTGATTAACTTTACGATTTATTGACTTGTTTGTTTTGTATGATATTTTGTGCCCATATTTTATAATAAGTTGAGGAGAACAATTCCTCTTCAAATAGGCCTTAAATAATGTCTTAGAAAGAGATCAATATTATAAGCTTTACAAAAACTATGGTTGTGTGCTGCAAATAAACATTTCATATGCATTAAAAATTAACAGAGATCGCTTTATGAAGAAGATTATAGAACATCAATTCCTAATGTACAATATGAAGTAATTATCAAATTACTAAGAGAGCAAAGAACATCTAAGTAATAAAGGATCCCAAACTCAAAGCAGAAAAAATGGACAAGCTCATATCATGTATCAATTCACTTTCAGAACTTAATCAAGTCTTCAAGAGAGAGTTGAAATTTTTATAACTTTTTTGTTCTTTGGGAGTACGTATTCAGCAACTAGTAATCACACAACACAAGCACCAGAAGCAGACCCATGTTTCATTTGCATGTATCTTCCCCAATATCCGCCTCTCCCTCAATCCCAAAAAGCAGAAAAGAAAATCAAGAAGTATAGAAAAGCATGCACCCACAACAAAATCAAATCAAGAGCAAGAGATTATCGATAACAATAACATACACAATAATCTCAGATAGACGTCCCGTGTATATAGATATACATATGTTCAAGCATGCATGCTAGCATTGCTCGTTCTCTGCCTCTTAATACTACCAGAAGAAGATTCATCCATGGTAGTCCTCTCCATCACTGCTTTCAGAGCTTCTTGAATGGAACCAATGGAGCACTGCTGGTCATTGTCATTGCAAGAACCATCCCCTTCTCCGGCGATGACAAGAACGTTCTTCACCCGACCACCCAACGTGGTGATCTCTGCCTTGAGTGCACGCAGCCGAAGAGCTTTCAATGTCTTGATGAGGTCCGGCAACAGGTCCGTCCTATCATCACAACAAAGAGAAGCTCTGATCACAGCCTTGCCATCCTCATCGGTCTGATCCACCGTGAGCTCGTCGATCTCGGTGGGTAGAGGCTCGAACTCAGCCATCTCCGACGTCTGACGCTTCAAATCCTTGACATGTTGTATCACCTCGGCTAGCAGGGAAGCCTTGTCTGTCTGCAACCATTAGATCAGACCAAACATTAGCAAAACTAAACCCAACTTGTGAAAGAATCAAAAGGAGTGCAAGAGGTGGAAATGATGGAAAATGGTGTGTTGGGTGACTGACACAAGCTAGCTACAAGGTATAAGTTTTTGTTTGTACAGAAAGGTAGGCGAATTTGTGCTCCTGACATGCCCCGTCTTGTCTTCCTAGCCAGCAAGACAACTTCCCAGGAAGCTTTTGCAGACATGGTGGTTCCTCTTTTACGTATCAGAAGATTATCTTTTTATCGCTTCTTTTTTAGTCGTTTTCGTTTGAACATCAATCCAACAGATAAACCGTGGTACCAACCAAATTTATTTAACATAGTCTATTCTACGTACTTACTTTGGTGGTGTTGGGTAATAGGCTTCGGAGGCGAGCGAGGTGGTTGTTGATCCTCTCTCGCCTCAGTCTCTCGGCCTCGCTATGGCTCTTCGAGGCGGCGAGAGCCTTGGCGTCCATGATCTCTTGCGCGGTCATCCTTCTCAGTTCGTTGTTGAAGACAAACGGCGACGAGACAGCTCGACCATGGTCGGATATGTAGAGGCCCCCTATGCCGAGGTGCTCCGCCGCCGCCGCCTCGTAGGCCAGTTGAAGTGGCCTGCGGCCGAGCATCCCCTGAGTAGGCTGCGGCGCAAAGTCGTCCCCGGTGGCGTTGCACAGGAGGTGGACGGGGTTGAAGCCGGCGTGGATTGGAGGAAGCTGCAATGGCAATATGGTGGAAGGTTCGAAGCCCCCTGTGTAGTAGCCATGGTTGGCCTGGTGCAATCCTTGTTGTTGTTGTTGTAGCAGATAGTTATAATGAAAGTCTTGAAATGCTTGGTTTTCTTCTCCTTCCATCCCAATATACATCTCTCTCATTTCAATCACTTTTATGAGCTATAGGTCTCAACATTATGAAAGCAATAAAAAGAGTGCCAAAATAAAGATCAAGACAAAGAAGATGATCAAGTTTAAAGTGAGAGTCCACTGACCTTGTATGGATATATAAGGCAAAGCATGGGATGATGGTAGAAGATAAGCACAGGATATATATATAGATATATACGTGTGTGTGCGTGAATGTATACGTATTCACACTCATGTACATACTACTGAATGGTGACCACTCTCTCCATTTCAATGGCACCAAAAATTTCATCTCCTTTTGTTTCACCTTTACTCTCCCTTTCCTTGTTTCCTACGGCAAATTCTACCTTTCTCTGTTCCCTGTATGCGCCATGATGCCACAAGAATACTTTTGAATTCCGGCAGGGGTTGGGGTGGCTTTACATGATGACTCGAACTGTTGGCTCATACCATACAGAGATAGTAAGAGCCGACCATTTCTGACGATCCAAGTCCTACGTACCTCGGTCAAGACCAGCTCCCTCCTCCTTTCCTCCTTCCCCAAACCAATGTAATCATTGTGTCTTGGAACACCATATTCTGCTAATCTCCCTCTCCCCTCGGTGTCGCCAACTAAATTTATTTCACGAGGCCTTCTTCTGAATATCCATGTCTACGTTTAGAGTAGGGTTCTATTTACAAGTTCCAAGTTCTACCTCTACAAATGGTGGGGATGGTGCAAGAACGGATCTAGGCTTTCCCCGCTTTATCATCTTGTTTACATGGTTATATATGGTTGCAGATTTATCGGGTCTCTCTTTGAAGTGTTGGATGTTTCTTTTTGGTGCTCTTTTTAGACTCATTCATTCATGTTCAGAGTGTTGTAACAAAGTTAATCTCAGAGAATTCACATGGTCTACTCGCGCTCCTCTTTTTATTTTTTCATTCCCTGTCTCCCCTCGCGCGTCTGTATGCTTTCTCTTTTCCATCTACTTTTTCTTCTTCTTCGTTCAAACTCCCTTGATGATGCCACCACTAATACCCTCACCCCACGAGCAACAGGAGAAGTCCACAAGTGACGCTACCACCACCCTGGCCTGCCGTCACTTTTTGGATCCTGATCTCTTTTTTTACTGCTTGCCCAAATTCTATTTTGCTTGAAGATCATCACCTCTTTCTATTCATCTTAGTCTTTTCTCAAACTGGGAAGCTCAAATTCGTATGCTTTCTTCTTCTCATGATGCTTCTGAAGTTGAAGAAAAACCTATGCCGATCAAATGGTTGCTTTCGGTGCAGTATTGGGTCGTCAAGTTCTGATATTCATGCATGGCTCATCATTTGATCCTTGGAGCCTGCCCTTGCACCATGGTGACACACACACACACACAAACACAATTGTGAACTCCGTGCATGATGAATTACACTCGATGAGTCAAAATCTGATTCTGCTAGCATGCCTTGGCGCTCTACTTTTGTGGGTCGCAAAAAAATATACACAAGATCGGCCGCTTGGGAGTTGCTCAAGTACTTGTTGCTTCAAGCTTTTGATAGAATATATAAGGGGGCGTGCTAATATCTAATGAGAACATTTGGGAGTCAACAAGCTCGCCTGAATACGAATCATGATGGACACTTCCTTAACACTCAAACAATCATGCCCAGGTGATTTTAAAAGCCGATTGAACACACACAAAGCCAACATGCTGAGAAATATTTGCATGATCTTGTTAAACACATCATGGGAAGTGGGTCGGTTAGGCCGATCGCTCCTTGACCGGTGAAAGTGTGAAAAGTACCAAGGCGGTTCGGTTCGTATTAAACAAGCCCACGCATGGGTCGGTCAGCCAATCGCCCGTTGCTTCTCGGTTACCACGAAAGAAATATATATTAAATAAAAATTTTAAATACTCAATCTCGTGTAGAATATGACTTTTTAAAAACATTAATATTTTGATAATGAATTTTGTGTTTAAATCCTCCTACCACTAATAGGGTTTTAAGAAGTTTTCATTAATTTTTTTCTTTGTGTATGTTTAGCACATCATTGATTCTAAACTTTGATTCTGCCCCTTGCTTTTCGTTTATTTATAATTTAATTATTCGTTTTCCTCGCATATAAAAAATATTAATCTTTGTCTTGTTCCCACAATTCACTTCTTTATTATTCACGTCATTCTTTATTTATTTTTGAGATTTTTTTTCACGTAGGTTCTATTATCTTTTATCATTGCTTTATTTTTTTTATTATGTACACCTCTCATTTGAATCATCCCCTTTCAATTATTTTTACTTTGAGATTTTATTTGAGTTTTTTTCCTTAAATCATACTTATTTTTATATCAGACACTTTATGGCACTCTTCATATTATTTATTTATTAATAATTTTTCTATATTAAAATTACTGTATTTTTTCTCATATATTGGTTTACATTGTGATATTTTCCCTTTATCTTATGAATTTTTTTAATTTTTTTAAAATACATATGTATAAGGACAGTGAACTTCTAATAGGTTAAAGTTCCTCGGAAGAGGTTTATATTGAGAAATTATGGTTTATGATCTATAAACTTGGAAATGAAAAAAGCTATGAAAAAAATTAAATAAATAGTTGAAGAAGTATGATACTTATTTTTTGTGTTGGGCACTTCGTAGTTTTCTTTACATTTACTTAATTTTTATTGATTTTCCCCATTAAGATTAGGATATTTTTTTCACATGAGTTACTTCGTAATGTGATATTTCTTCTTATGTACTTTTTCACAAATCTAATAATGATCAAAAGTAATTAATTTATATCTATTAATTTTTATAATTCAGGTACTCCCATAATATTTTAGGTTTACAGTTCAATTAACTTTAAATTAAACAATTTTAAACATTTGATATCAAAATTGATAATTTAATGATTCATATGTTTAACACTCATGATATTTGTCTATTTGTAAAAGACTAACCTATGCATTCCACGAAATTTATGACTAATTAATAATGATTACCTTCAAGTAGCCCACACATCAGATAAATTTTTTTCCCTTTTCTTATCTATTTTTTACCTATTGAGATAATGCAAAGGAGGAATTTTTTCACTCGTGAGAGAGCATATGAGTTGGCCACACAAGATAATCTTGATTATTTTGTGCTCTTGATTAGATATAATATTACTTAATTTGCATATAGAATAATTAACTAAATATTCTTTTTATAGAAAATAAATTAAATTATAACTAATTTTGGTAAGATTGACTAATTTAAATTTTTTATATCATTCATATTATTTTCTTGCAAACCAAAAAACCCTAAATAATTTTTGACACTTTATATTCATCTAGCTAGGGGTGGGCATTGACAAGTGAATGATTGTGTCTCATGCATTTATAACCGAATGTGACTAATCAATTACGATAGAATAAAAACAAACCTAATATTGATATTTTTTCTCTAACTAAACGATAGACTTAGTTATCAATAAAATTATAAACTAATAATATTAATGATATTTGTAAAGTTCATTATCAAATTATCATTGAAAATTATTAAACCTAAAGCACATCAACCTCAATTTTTAAATTTGACATGGTAATATAACATTTATTGATTCAAATATTTTTTAAGAAAAGTATTTTAGCTTTTACTCTGATTAACATGAAAATAAATTATAATGGGACAAATGAATATATAATATAATAAAGATGAAAATAAATTTCTACTTTGACTGAATTTTGATCGTATTCCAATCTTGAAATTTGACCATAGACAACTAATTTTTTCTCCAAAGTTAATTAGACGAATAAATGACTTATCTGACGTCCGTCCGACCAATCGACCCTCTCATATAACATGATAACTAATAACAGGTACAAGTAAGGGTGTCCATTATTTTTAAAGGGAGCCATCTGGGTGCATGCTGGCCCATAAAGTTAGCAGAATTGGGCCGTGTCAAAACCACTGGGCCGAAATCATAGACGAGTTGCCCATTTGACAGAGCGGCCCAAATGCCCATTGGTAAAACAAGCTTACACTCATACTTCAAAACTCCAAAGTTCATAGACTCATGCAAATTCACTGAAACAGTTTTGCTGCTGTTTCATTGTTATATAAATCGGTCAAAATGCGATAAAATTTTCTCCACTAATATATTCATGATTTTAAAAAGTTAAAAAATCCAATATAATATATTGAACCATTTTGCACTTAAATTGGGCATTTGTTATAAATTTTCCTTTTTTTCTCCCCACAAAACCATGATTTTTCTTGGGTTTCCATTTCATATGGGTTGGCTCCATAAACCTTGACTTCATGTGTATGATATATAGATGATATGGTGCTTGTGGGTTCACCTATATATCAAAATAAAGTGGGACTAACTAATTTATATTTGAAAAAAAATTATGAATAATAATCTTAAAAAAACGTAATGACCATTTATAATTGCAAGAGACTAAGAATTACGTATTGGTTGAGTTATAGGTTGATCGGTTGCATCCCTGCAGTTCAAACCTTGACATGGTATTTAAGTTTTGTTGAAATCAGTATTTTTAAACGAAATAATCAATTCTTTTAGGTGAAACAATTTGGATAAAGTATCATGCCATTACCGTTTCATTTGGTTAATTTTTTACCAATTATTTTCACATTTTTATTTACTAAAATTGTTTAAGTGATATTTAGACCACTTAACTTTCGAAGGCCGGTAAAATAGTAAAACAAGTGATCATTTACAGACTTATGACCAAGATGAAATCTCCTCCGGTAGCATAACCACTAATCGAAAAGAACTTTATTTTGGTAATTTTGCAATAAAACACTGCTATTTTTTAAAATTTTGCGATAATTTAAAAAAACAAAAAATGTAGCTGGCGGCGATGAGCAACAACTAAATCTCCTCCCACCCGAGGAGATTTGAGCCTCCTTATGGATACGAGGGCAAAACTCCTGGGTAGTGTTGCAACTAAACCAACTAGATTACTTCATAGTTGACATTTTTAACAAAAGAAAAGGTCTGATATCGTAAAAGTATTGTTGTGGCATTTTTCTAGAAATCTTATTCCACCGTAGATTAGTTTTGGTTCATCGGTCGAGGGCCACTCATATATAAGTACAACTCTTACTAGTCAAGCTAAGACTTCCCTTCTACATTTCTAAGCAACTAAGTGCTTATAACTATTTCTTTTGCAAAGCACACACACATACTATTTGCTTGCATATTAGTAAGCCAACCTGATTCCTTTTTCTCTTTATCATCACTCGCACCATGCTTTAAACTTTTATTGCACTCATACAATTTATATTAACTTGGATGCAGACCACAATGAATATAAAATCAAACCGTAGGAACTTGACATGGAAATGTGAAGCATTAGGTCGTTCGTGAATCGTCAACTTGCCAGTAGCCGATGAACGATGACACTAAACCTAACAAGCTGGTACGTACAAGCTGCATATATTTTGTTGCCATGCACTGCGCCCCCCCCCCCGCCCCCCCATCCCACTCTACCCTCTTTGTCATTTCTTGACGCCAACAATTCCGATCAATGCAATTTTGAGCCAATTTTTCTTCAACATCAACAGTTCACAGAGTCTAATCTCAACTCGTTACAAGGATTCAAAGAGGTGTATATATCAGACAAAGAACCAACCCAAAATGCAGGTAATGTGGATGAGGCTCCTAGACTTGATTTAGATTGCCCACCCTACAGAGAATCCTTGAGAAAATGGGAGCAAGAAAACAAAGAAGATGTCACGAGTCAGTAGCAAACAAAACATAGCGTTCACACCCTTCTTGCCGTCTTTTATTTACCCACATGGTTCCCCGAAGCCCCCAAGCAGGCTCTCGGAGATATTCTATCGGCCTCCATGGCAGCATCCCACGTCCTAATCCTTTGTTGGGTCGTCTGGCAGCTCCTTGCATGCCCGGGGGAGGGCTTGAACATCGGCATCCAGAGCACCGGCGACAGTGTTTCGGTGGTTCGTAGTGCCTCCCTACTCTCATCATTTACATTTTCTTCTTTAATTCTCTGTTTTGGGAGAATTGAAACCTTTCTTGTTTATCTGTTTGTGCTGCAATGAAGAGGAAGGAGTGCAGCAGGAAATGCGAATCTGAATTTTGTGCAGGTTTGATGACTGCTCAACTCCTTCTTTTCTCAATTCATACTATGTTGTTTGCTTGATTAATGTATATTCTTATACCTGTTGCCGGCCTTGATATGTGAAGTGCCTCCACTTCTGAGATATGGGAAGTACTGCGGGCTTCTATATAGTGGATGCCCCGGTGAAAAGCCATGCGATGGATTGGATGCTTGCTGCAAAATGCATGATGATTGTGTTCAAGCTAGAAACAGTAAGGTTCTCCTTCCACATCAATTGAGTTATCTCCAAAAATGTTGGCTTATTATCATACATGAACAAAGTTTACTATGTGAGAAAGTTTACCCACAATTTGGCTTCTTGTTTTCGACTGTGTATAATAATCTTTGCCGATGCTTGTGGGGATTTGTTGCAGATGACTATTTGAGCCAGGGTTGCAATCAGCATTTCTTGGATTGCATCTCTAAGTTTAAGCATGCTGGTGAACACAGCTTTAAGGGCAACGAATGCAAAGTGGATGAGGTGATCGATGTAATTTCTGTGGTGATTAAAGCGGCTCTGGTCACAGGAAGGATTCTTCACAGACCTTGATGATTGCCTCTCCCATATCTCATTTCAATGTATAAAAACAAGTATCAAAAGATGTTTGTTTCTTGCCATCTAATCAATGAAAGGAAGCAATTCCTTTCTTCTTCGTGATCTTAAATTAGATACTGCTCATGTACTCAGCAAGAGAACTTAGTAATTCAAATATTTTGATAGTGTCATGTTTATTGTTTATTGAGATGTTATCAGTCCTCGATCTGTTCAAGCTACTGTTCCTATTAAATGTGTAGCTGCTCTGTTAGCTCTTAATTATATCATGCTACGTGTGTATGACCAACCTCTGAGCTAGCTCAAGAAGTAAATTTCAAACTTACCCATGTCTCATTTTACAACACCAGATACATTTCAATCAAGCAACCGACAAAGAGAGACGAAATCGAGCGAACAAAAGATGAACAAGGTTGAAAACTGCAATTGATGGGTGGCTCATCACGGGTCGATCTTGTTTATAGATTTTTCGCTGTAACAGCTATGCATGCACAGCACACCACTTGCTTAGCAGTAAGATGATAGAGATACTGGTGCTTGCCGCTGACTCACACTGACAATGGTCCAGAGAGAAACAAGAACAAGGAGACAGATGTGCAAGTTGCCCAGAGGTTGGGAAAGCGTTCATTTTACAAAAGAACAAGAGATACAGTAGTTTATATTACATTAGAATAGAAAGATGTTCCCATTTCGTTGTCAATCGAATTCATATCCCCAAAACAAATCTCCCTCTCATTGATCTTTAGGTGTTTCTTCTCACAGATCCTTTTTCCCACTGGATATAAGTTGTACCTATTTATTTCGGTTCATACGAATTCTTTTCTGTTTTAAAGCTGGTAATTGTTGTTTTAGACACTTACGTATGCAAAAAGCTAATTTTTGCTAGTATATACTAGCAAATTTGATCTTTCTTCACTTCTGCCAATGACTTTTGTATAAGCTTCGAAAATATCTTACTTCTCAATCTAGTTTTTTCGATAAAAAAATACCCAAAAATAATTCATTGAGTCTATATTAGTCCATAAAAAACGATATCAAAGCCCAAATTAGTCCACCAGCGAATTAGCTCAAATTAGAATTTTCTGGAACCTCACCACTTTAATAAATGTAAGCCTTATTTATATAATTAGTTTTTAGAGTAAGAGAAGCCCATCAAATTTAGCTCCCTGATATCAAATTTTATCACTAATGAAAATTTATTATAGCAGCCTATAAACATATTTCACAAGGAGGAAGAAACAATTAAAATACAACTTATCCAGCCAGGTCACACACATTGCAAGAATAGTTGTGCAATGGGCCGGGCCGTTGCGATTGGACCCCACAGTTCAATGGGCCGAACCTGGACCTGACCATTGGCTGTCCGAGTAAGCAAAAACTAACGAAGTGAAATCAGTGAAGATTAAACCCTATCATGGCCCGCCTAGGGGGCAGGCTTAGCCATTAGCAAGTTAGCCGGCTCTCCAATTAGTCAGGACACTTATGACTTGAATCGGAGGTGGTTAGCAAAAATGATCGGTTTATTGTGCCGTCGACCGCTCTACCACTGAGCTATACAAGAATAACACGAAATAAGTTCTCGTAAACTTTTAACTCTCATTTTCAACCCATGATTAATATGAGTCCGAAGCTCCATTTGTAACTCCCGTAACATTGTGCAAATGAAAACTAAAAGAGTAACAACTAAACCCTATAATAGGACTAATAAGAGATTAGATCTCGTAGAGTTTAACACTCATTGTCAACCCATGATCAATTTGAGTTTGAAGCTTCCTACTAAACTCCCGTAAATCCGAGGGGAGGCTGAGCCATTGGTAAGGTACCCGGGTTGGAGCCTGGCTCTCCAATATATTGGTTAGGCCACTTGTGACTTGAGTTGGAGGTTGCTAGCAAAAGCTCGGCTCATTCCGCCTTCTACTCCATCGATTACTAATGCAAAACTGACAAATGTCGTGTGAATCAAATTTTTCTTTAAATTTAGATAAAGAAAGTAAATATTATTTCTCTGAATTTATTAATTTATTATTTACATATAAAGATCTATCATACAGTAAAAACATTTAATTAGGAAGGTCAGCTGAGGAGCTGGGCAATCCTTGAAAAGGATTCCTAGCTTGTAAGATCCCAATCATTTACCATTTCATTGAGCCAAGTATAACAAAAGCAGACCAGACAACATACGCGCTAAGTTTCCATGATTCATGGTTACCATCTTCTTTTCATTCTTCTGTGTGCTCTGTGAATTGGCGCCGTTTTCAAGCTTTTGTCTAGCGTCTAGAAGGTGGGGTATGAATTAGAGCGTCATCTCCTTTAGCAAAGAGAAGGACTATGGTTCCTTCCACTCCCACTTGTCTTGTAATCGCATGCATGATTCCACAGTCCATACGGCTTTAGTTTATGCACCAATATACATCTTCATCGACCACAAGCTTGCTATCTGCTAAGATATCACTTTTGTCAGTTGTCTCAAGTACTTAATATGATATGGCCGCTCTTCCACTTGCAACAACTCGGTGGCATCCAACAAACACCAAGAAAAATATGCCCACAAGTTAACGCGGTTGCCGTGGAATAATTTATGCCCTGTCCGTGCTCTTCTTCTTCTTCTTCACCTTGCCAAGTCAAACCGACACAATAACTAGGCCACTGCCTGCTTTACCAGTTGAGAAATCATTGTCACTTTAAATTAAGCAAAAAGAAGTCTACCCAACTTTTAACGACTTTCAAACTTGGGTTCTTCCCGGTTGGTTGAATCAGCTTCATTTCTGATCAATTGCGTACAAGGAGGTGTTTGAATTGAGAGTTGAGAATTGGTCAGTTCCCTCTTAGGAGAAGCTACTGCAAAGGATCATGAATCTTGGGCTTCTTTCTGCTGCCAAGATGGTTCACAAAAAAGTAGCTAGCAAGCTTGGGATACCAGCTGATCAAGCCAAAATCAAGGCCAAGGAGGATGAATCTTCCAAAAAACCAGGAGCTGCACAAGGCAAGGCAGGGGAGCTGCAGAAGATGAAGCTCAAGAAGTCAAGGTCAGTCAAGCTTTCCCACTCTGATAGCTTCAAGTTGAGGAAGCAGCAGTTCAGATGGAGAAACATCACTGGAGGTGGATCATCCAACTCTTCAAAGAAGGGTACTCAAGCCAGAGCATCAGAAGGCTCCCCTCCTAATTACATGAAGTCCACAAGCAGTTCCAAAGCAAAGAAAGAGGTTGTGCAGGTGAGTCCAAAATCCCCAACTACATCTAAACTCAAGAGTCCCAATGATATCATGCAACCAAAACATGGCTCAATGTTGTCTAGTAACAAGTCACCCAATACCATGATGAAAAGGAACTCTAGTTTGAAACCAGTGCGTTCATTGATGAAGAAGAATTCTACCAAGGCTCTGTATCCAAAACTAAACGTGGGAAGGGATACTTGTTCTTCTACACTCAAGAACACAAAGTTTCCCACCTTTTTGGATCTGCACCCGAGTGAAGTGGAAGTGGAAGTGGAAGTGGAAAGAACATCTGTTATGAAAGTTTGTCCATATACTTACTGTTCTTTGAATGGTCATCACCATCATGAGTCATTGCCTTCTCTGAAACGATTTGTATCCATCCGAAGGGGAATGCTCAGAGCTCAGAAAAGCATGAAGCTCAAAGGTTTATCTGGAACAGAGATAAATCAAATTGGGCAAGACGAGATAGAAAATGGTATTGGTCAGATGAGTGTAGCATCGTCTACCGCAAAAGTTTATCCACTAGTACACGAGGACACAGATTTCTTCGTTGAGATCTATGTGAAACCAATGAATGAAACACCAAAGAAAAATCCTGAGTCACAGGAAGAGCATGATGAGATTGAGCTGAATTTGAGTGAAGCAAGTGACACAGAAAAAGAAGATGGTGCAGTCACCGAGGAGAGCATAGATGAACTGGACAATAAAGTTGGATTTGAAAGTAAAATTGGCCAAGAAACTTCTGATGAAGTGACAAAAAACTCAATACCCCTTGGCCTTTATGAATTTTCTGAGAAAGATGAGGAAGAAGCGGCCAGAAGGAACCAATCAACAACAGCAAAACCAGAATTGAAGGTAGTTTTCAACTATTGCGTTGGAAAAGATGAACAGTTGAAGTTGCAAATAAATGAGTCACAGATTGAGAATTCTAAACAAGACGAACTGTTTTCTAATTCAGCTGTCAAGGATGATCAACACAGTTGTGCAGATCATTGTGGCAATTGCAAGAATAGTAGGGATAACATGACAGTGGCAGAACAGCAGAGTCTGGAAATTAATCATTCAACTAAAGTACTCAAGAAGCAGCTTGAAGATCTAGGTGCACAAGATACACATGGTGTTTCCAATCCTCTATCTCAAGACAACCATAATTCAGAAACTGCAAGCAAATTTGATGTTGATGGCAAAGAATTCATTCGTCGTGAAGATGGCAAAGATAAGGATATGAAATCTGGACAGTCAGAGGCACTAGCGAGGGCTAGTGACCAAGCAGTTGGCAATATAAAGCAGATGGAGGCCACGGGTAACATGTCCACAACCATATAACAATATCAAATTCATAACCTAAATTGCATTTCTTGCTCATCATAATTTATTGTTTCCTTTTGCTTTGACTTAGATGTTGGCAAGCTCAATGAGAAACTGGTCACCTCAGAAAATAATCAGGCCTTGACAAATGAAAACATGCTTTCAGGGTCTGTTGTCAATCAGAAGAGCAGCATTTCAAGAGGAACCCAAACTGACACCATTCAAGAAGAGGTCATAGAAGAAGAACTAAAGAAAATGGTGGTTCCTTCCAAAGAACTAGTCATTCATTTTGAGCAGGAAGCCCACCAGCTTTCTCCAAAAACTCAGCATACAAAGGAAGTGTTTCAAAGAACAGCAAGAAAAACCATTGTTAGGGATGAGAGTCCATTTAAAGAGTTCAACCCAAGAGGACCATACTTTCTTCCACTAGAGCCCAACCCTGAAACAGAAAAAGTAGATTTGAAACATCAATTGATGGACGAAAGAAGAAGACCAGAAGATTGGATGCTTGATCAGGCTCTCCAACAAGCTGTGGGCAAACTAATTTCTGGGGGAAGGAGACGTGTGAATCTTCTTGTTAAGGCCTTTGAAACCATCATTCCAGAATGCGAAACTCCGTTGCAAAATGTAACATCTAGCTTTCCTCAAGCCAGACCAATTCAAGCATGTCGTTAGCATATAGTAAGAGGTAACTCATTCACTTTTCTTTTGGAAATCATTGAGTCTTAGATGAAAACTTTGTGAGATAACCATTACAATGGCTTCCTTTAATTTGTCAAGTATATATATATTTTTAACAAAATTTTCTCATTTAAAGTATATTTCTCACCAATTTGTACCACCCCTGAACAAATAGTCTTTACTGCAATTATGAGACTATTACTTAGCTAATCACTAACATGATTTCTTCTTTTCTGCAGATAACTGAAGCACTAATCAAACAACTGACGTACAGGCAAACGATCCAAGAATGTTTAAGTCTGTGATTTCATGACAAAATTATGTGGCGTGCTATCTATTGTTGTGGTTTATTAATTTGTTGTAAAAATAATGCAGTATTCTAAATCACGAAACTGTGTTTTACTGATGCTCTACTGTATGTTCGTCTACAAGAAGTAACAATATAGAATTGTAAAAAACTGTAATTGCAGGGGATCAAAGAGAGAAACTCGGATGGCTAGAAACCCATCAATGGAATCATAGACACAAGCTACAGAACCATGTCATTCTGAACAATAATAAATTTTATGTTGCTATATATTTTTCCAACCATGTTGCAAAAATAACACTAGAAAAAGTAGCTTCATTGGCTAACAGTGTTAGTATGTGAACATGTCATATTCATAGACTCAAATTATGGTTTAAAGCAACAAATACAAAGCCCTAGCATCAGAACATCAGTGTATCCAATGCAAGATTAACAACTTAATCAATATTATAGGGGTGCAAGTTCGAGAAGGCAATAATGTTCATCCCACTAAGGCAAGTCTCCTATGTTCCAAACTTGCATTGTAAATGATTTTTTGCACATTGGACTTAAGGGAATCAAACTTAAAACCAACTCGGTTTTCTTGATCTTCCACGGCTTAAAATGTTCGCACCCTGGTTTGCTTGCCAACCCCAGGACACAAAAGCTAGACCAGATAGGACGTCTAACCAACAGCATGGGCCACAATAGGATGGTGGGGCTTTGATAAGGGTAACCGGATTCAGTAGCCTATCTTTCACAGATGTGAACAAGACATCTCCATTATAGTGTTCCCCACCCAAAAGCACACACTTGACAATCTCTTCAATCCCAAAAATAGCCGGGCAAATCATTCTTCTACCATCTATAAGCTTCGCTTCAACGATCTAAATCCCAAATTCTTCCATACTTGGCACTAAACTATTCATCTATGATCTATCCTTGTCCTATAATAAGAAATTCTAAGCTGCACACATCACTTCTATCTCTAAGTTGGCCAAGTGACTTGTAGGAACTGGAGCATGGAAACAACAAATGAACAGATTAGCAAGTGAGCTCTAAGTTGGCAAGTGACCTGTGGGAACTGGAACATGGAAACTACAAAAGAAGAGATTAGCAACTCCCCAAGCTACTGACAAAGAAGTTGATCAAAACCTATGCATTCCAAGCTTCCAAGACTTGGAAAAAAATCTGGCTATTGGACAGATTCATCTATAAACTGGTGTTCAATGCATATAAAGAAAGACAACACACAAAAATTTCAAGTTCATTTACATGATAATTTTTTTGATAGAAAGAGCAAAACGAAATGAGAATTTATCTTCCTCTCCTTATTCTTGTTCAATCAAACCTTCTACATTTCCATGCAGAAACAGAGTAGAGAGCTCTGTCCTGCCAACATATGACCACAGCACCCTTCTCCTCCTTGATCCGGTACCCCTCACAACCATAACTCTGCAACAACCTCGTCGCCTGCAACATGGCGTAGCAGCTCATGGGCACCCTCCCAAACCCTGCCATGTCCAACCTCCGCATCCACCTCTCGAGCTTCTCGTGCCTCTCCTTCCTCTCCAACCCTTCACAAGCAATGATGTTCTTGATCTCCTCCCCGAACATCATCTTCTCCACCTTCATCCTCTCCACCGACCCCCTCGCTACCGTCGACTCCAAGCAGTCGAACAGCGCCGCGTAGAAGTAGAGAGCCTCCAAGAGCCGCTCCATGAGGCCAGCGCCGTTGTGGTTCGACTCCTGCTCCGCCACCACCATGATCTTCGGCGACAGCCCCCACAAGGAGGCCAAGAAGCTATCCATTTTAGCAGAGAATGGGACGGAAGAAGCAGAGTCGGGACTTGGGCTGTGGCCGTTGTTGATCAGATCCTTCTCCATGAGCTCCCCTAGAGTGCTGGGGTGGTGGTTCACCCGAGCTCCTCGTTGTAGCAGATACGGCATCGGCGTCGGCGTCGTCTTCCTTGGCAAGCTATCGTCACAAGCGAGGAGAGAGTGCAACTGTAGCACAGAGCTGATAGCCAGAGCTTCCCCTGTCTTCACCCTCAAGCTCTCCACATCCAAGCTCTCCAACTTAGCTACGACAGGGTGGAGCTGGAACGCTATATCCAACTTCTCTGCTTCCTCGGTCAGTTTAATGGCGGTCTGCTCGAGCACCTCTCTCTGCTCATGCACGGCGGTGATCCTCAAGTGAGGGGGCCTTCCGGTCTGGAGCTCAGAGCTTGCATCAGAGCAATCCACTGAGCAGGCTCCGAGCAGCTCAAGTCGACGACATGCACCATCTTCTCCCCTCCATAGCTTCGAGTATGGACTGGTTGGATACCAGGTAGGACACTTTGAGGAATGGGCAGAGGTCAAAGACGAGCTTGTGGGCGAGGAGGGAGTCGGAGACGGGGTGGAGGCTGGTGGCGTGGAGGGCCTTGTAGAGGCCAGGCCACGACTTGAGCACGCGGCCGGCGAGGCCCTCGGCGAAGTAGGTTGCCATGCGCTGCATGGAATCGCCGTCGGCGGCGGCGAGGAAGGAGATCTGTTCCAGGCAGAGGTTGGCGTTGTCGAGGCTACCCGCGGCGACATGGTTGGCGCAGGTGAGGAGGAGCTGGATCAGGCACAGCCCTCTCCTCCGACTTGAGCTCCCGAAGCCATGAGTACGGCGAGCCCAAGCTCGGGGAGATGGACATCAACGAGAAGTATTGAAGTGGCGACGATGTCACCGACGAGGGCCCGTCTTCTTGCACCAGCCCCGCCATTACCAGACTATGAGATTGAGCTCGAAGCTAGCTAGCTAGGTAAAGCGACAGAGACCAAACACAGTAACACCCAAATACAGAAATGAAACCGGTGAAATCAAAACCGGGGATCAGAAGCACACATATACCCTTGTCTTTCCTCAACTTATTGGGATAAGGTGAAGCTCAGCTCTCTTTGGTTTCGGTTGGGGGGAGTGGTTTTATGATGGATTTTTGTTCACAGTTTTGACATTGTTTTCACTCACAATTCACGTTGTTCCAGAGGGAGTGGGGAGACAAAGCTGGGGGATAGTTTTGTTTGGTTGCTAGCCAGTGTGTGTGTTTGCATTGTAGCGATTTGTCATGATCAATGGAATAAGGAATTTGTGTGAGAGAGCGCCCGAAGAGTCTTGCTCTCTCCTTTCCTGTTACCTCTATCTATCTATCTACGATACAAACAATACAAAGACAATCTAACCAAAAACTCCAGCTCTCTCTCTCTAGCTTTTGTCTGGACGTGAGGGAATATAAGAGGGCTGGCCTTGGGTTATTCTCCAGCTCCACTCCAGTCCAAGCACATCCCACGAAATAATGCAAAATCCAGGCTTGGGGGTTTGTCTGGTAGCAAGGTGCGTGGGGGGACATTGCAAGGGTTGGAGCCGGGGAGGGCCCTCCCCCTGCTTGTTCTGTTTGATGGGGCCAAAGACCAAACCCTTGTTCTTATCCTTACATAAAGACAACGAGACAAGGAGGTTGGGGAAGGTGACAAGGATGGCGAGCAGGGCATTTAACTCTTAGTTTCGGTGGTGGTGAATCGGACATTGATGGCAAGCGGTATTGTGGAGAAGCTTTCGGCTTAGTGTTCTGTCCCCATTGTCTCTTGACACTTCCCTCCACGCAAACACGACCTCTAAAATTTGCTCTCTCTCCATAGAGTAAGATGGACGGCCGTCTCCCCATGTTTTGATATGTGACGCACCAATGTCTAGAGCTTGCAAGTCTTATTTTTACCCAGAAAATTGATGGTGAAGGTGAGTGTCGGTGCAACTCTTAACCAGGATCTGGGTTTGTTGGTTTTGACTTCATGTGAAAGCGTTAGAGGCTAGAGCAGAGTATTCCATGGAATGTGCCAAAGGACTGGCTTGGAGTTGGAAACCTGGGATATAAGCTGCAATGCGGTAATCAATTTGGACGAGCCTAGTTCTAAAAGAGGGTGTTGTTTTTTGGCGAATAGTGGTGGGAAGGACAAGGGAGAAGGGGAAGGGAATGGAATCACAGATGTGGACAAGATGAATAGAGATGGGTTAGATTTGGACATAACAAGGCGTAAAGTAAGTGACAACGTTCACGAGAGGGAGACAATCTCTGTATCATCTGACTCTGCACTTCCACTGCCTTATCTTGACCTCAATTTGCACCAGTTTGAGCTTAAGCTTTGCAGTTTTTTTCCCGAATTTTTTTGACTTCTACAGTATAGTATTGGGGTAAAAACATAAGTCCTAGATTGGAACTCAAGCTTCAAACTTTGAGAATAGAGTTTAAAACAAGACTGTACACTCCGTGGTTGGCGCCATTACTACATCGTCTTCTTCTGCTAGAACTCTGCGTCTTCTTCCTCGTTACCTTATTTTCATTTCCCCTATCATATGCTACATTGCTTCCATGGTTTGAGATAAACCCACAAATAATTTTGCTTCAGGGTTTCTTAATGCAATTTTTAAACTTATGAAAACAAACTTCTACGATTAACTATATATAGCCTTATACCTAGACAAGATTAACTTGTTCTTGATCATCAGTTATCATCCGTTTAGGCATATTCAAAGGCTGTATGAAATAGGGGTAAAGATTAATTTATAACCGACTGGTGATAATTCCTAGCTTTTTTTGTAAATTTGATTAAATTGAGTTAGTTATTTTCGTAAAATTAATAAAATTGGGTTGAACTTTCAAAACCAACATGAAATCCTCAGGAATTATCCAAATCCACACTTACCTAAATCCGTTTTGAGTGTTATAAGTAAGCCTCTTGCCTACATGACCAAAGATTAGATTTACATTCTAAAACTAGTAGCCAGCATCGTATCTATCAGCCAAGAACAGGCTCAAGGGCCATCTCATGTTAGCAGGTGTTATCTATTGGTAAGGCTTGGTCACGCATTGCCTAAATAATACCCAACATTTAAACCAAGTCTATACTCCAAAATCCAGTCCCAATCATTTATTATTTAATTTTTTATTTCATATATTAAACCAATTATTTAATATTAAGAGAAAATTAAACCCAACCATTTATTAAACAGGTACTTATTTACCTATTTAAACTAAACGATTAAAAAGAGAGAAACTGCATAAAAAATATTTTAAAATTATAAATAGAATATTTGATAACTTTATTATTAAATGTTAGTTTCAAATATTTATGATATATTTATTTTTATAATTAAAATTAAAATTTAAAAATTAGGTATCTGGGTACCTGGTACCATTTATCTATTACTTACCATTTATAACTAGACACCCGTTAATCCCAAACCAAACCATATAATTTATTATCCAAAATTTTAGTATTAAGGTTTGGCCAGGTGGAGTACCGGTTTAACGGTACTAATAAAACCCCCGTACATAATAGAGTTCACAATAAAGAAATGTTCATAATTTTTTTAGTAGTCTTAATTTGGATTGGAATAGCAGCAGATATTTACAGAAAAATGGCCATATCTGACGCCTAGGGAGGAAGAACATGTGTGTCTTTCTCCACCTCAAATTGCTTGTTGCATATCTAAACACTCAGCTGCTCACATAATCTGAAATAATGTACCCGTAACAATTCTATCCAATAACAAACTACCGTTTTTGGTCCCAAGCTATAACGAGCGAACTATTCTTGCTTACAGAAGCTCAAGGTTCTGTGCCATGGCTACCAACCTTGCTGTATGCTCATTTTCAGACCCTTTGCTCTGGTCGAGTAGGACGAAGAAAGCCATTATCCACTGCTCTAATTGTCCAACTCTTCTCTCCCCATCTATGACCAACTTCCCTTCAAGAAGTGCCACAATTTCAATTGGTCCATCTAATAGGGCGAAGGCATGGTCACTGCTCAATGCTGTGAAAGAAGAACTTGAGGCTCCTATGGTGGACACTCAGATTCCAGCACCAAGAGACTATTCTACTAAGCTTGTGCTCGTTGTTGGAGGAACTGGTGGTGTTGGCAAGTCTTTTAGCTAAATACGTGGGAAATAATGTTTACAGATTTTGAAGCTATTCTACCCAGAAAATTTTCATCTCTGGTTTGTATCCACAATTCAACAGGGCAATTGGTAGTGGCATCCTTGCTAAGCCGAAATATCAGAGCTCGTTTGCTGCTAAGAGACCCTCAGAAAGCAACAACACTGTTTGGAGACCCAGATAAAACCAGTTTAGAGGTGCTGAGTATGTGATTTTGCTTGCAGTATTTTGGTCATATTCTTCCCACATTCATATTTATTACGTATGGTTTTAGCAAATCTAAAGTCCTGAATTGTTATTGTCATTATGTTTTGATAGGTTAGAGTAGGGGATACAAGGAACCCAAATGATCTCGATCCATCCAAATTTGAGGTTAATTGCATGTTTGTTATTCTTTATTGGATACAAGCAACATGCACAGTCTTCGAAGTTGGGATTTGAAATTTATCAAAGATTCAAAAATGTTGATTTACAGGGTGTGACCCATGTCATTTGCTGCACTGGAACAACTGCATTTCCCTCAAGACGATGGAATGGAGATAATACACCGGAAAAAGTAGGTAAGACTGGTGCTTGAAAAAACAGATGGTCTGATTTGTAGCCGTAGAAGAAATAAATTTTCTGAACTATTTGATTTCTGAATATATTGTTTCTCTTCTTCAAGATTGGGAGGGTGTCCGGAATCTTGTCTCTGTACTGCCACCAACGTTGAAGAGGATTGTGCTTGTCTCTTCTGTAGGAGTCACAAAGTTTAATGAACTGCCTTGGAGGTACATCTATAACATGTTAACTTGACTGTGAAAAAATATTTCTGGAGTATAACGTTCTTAGAAATATTTGGATGTGTCTCTAAGTAGAATTAGTACACACGTAAATACCCTTTATCAACGTAAGACTACACTGAATCATTGCTACCATCTACACCTTAGTGCCTCTATCCCAGGTTAGTGGCAACTAAACGTTTTTTTTAAGTAAAATTCTCACACCAGAGTCATTGCGCTTGCCATCAACTTTTAAGCTTTCATCTCTAGAGGAATTTCCTTCTTTGGAACCAAATATATAGATAAAAAACCCTGCACCTTAGTATAACTTTTCATTTCATTTTTCATATCCATGGTAGGTATGTGAATAAAGTATTTACATATTAGTGTACATTCACTTGTTATGAGAGCGCATAGAACTATCATCAAGAAAGGATAGATTTTAGTAGTAGTTTTCTTCCGCAGTTTACCAGAATAACATGCTGGTGGTTGAATGTTTGTTTGACACCATGAATGCGGATGAAATTGGTTTCTTCAATAATCTCAATTCATAGAAACAATAATCCCTGATGAATGCAGTTCAAGTACATTAGCACCTTAATCACACATCTGACTGGTTTTATTTCAAAAATATGTTTATTAACATTTCTACATCTTCTGAAATGAACCGCATAAATTTTTGGCAGCATCATGAATCTCTTTGGCGTTCTCAAATTCAAAAAGATGGGAGAGGATTTCGTTTGCAGCTCTGGTCTTCCCTTCACCATCATCAGGTCTGTTTTCTAAACAGGACAATCTCGTCGCAAGGGGATAGGGCTGCCATACATACCATTCCATCGTTGGAGTTAGTACAAGAACTCAGTGTTTGTGGCCTAGGATAATTTTTCTTATTGTAATAACCTAATAAATGAAGAAGTCAATCTGGGTAATTGTACCTCAAACTGCTACATTATTAGAACACTAATAATATGGGCAAATTATAATAGCATCAATCACATTGGCTGAGGTTTAATCACAAAAGAGCTGAGCATTTATCTCAATGCAGGGCTGGAAGATTGACTGATGGCCCATACACTTCATATGATTTGAACACCTTATTTAAAGCAACTGCAGGAGAACGGAGGGCCGTACTCATTGGTCAAGGTTTGTATCATCCTTCTTCAATCCTGTGTGCAATGAATTATAACCTATGAAATAATCTGTTGTCACAGATGTTAATTAGTATAAGCTTTACTTATCTAAAATCACTCTACTTTATTGCACTATTACATCATTTGTGTTATTATCTCTCTTCCTCCTTCATGTTTAACAGTAATTATACATGGTTTTTTTAGGTGATAAGCTTGTTGGGGAGGTTAGTAGGCTAGTAGTTGCTGAAGCTTGCATCCAAGCCTTGGACATTGATTTCACTGAAGGCCAAATATATGAAATCAACTCAGTCCAGGTAATTTATGTCATAGACTTTAAACTTCAATTATATTTTCCTTTGTTGAATCAATTAAAACCACATAGCTTTTCCCAAATCCCAGTTAATGGAAATAAGCAGCAGATCTGTAGGCTAAGTTTTGTGCTTTATATATCTGGCTCAAATTTACAATATTGTATGTTGTATGTCATATAAATTTGATAAAAATTTGTGTCACTAAATCTATCATTCTTTTCCTCTTAAGCAGATTTTTATAACATAATGATTGATAAATCAATTGATCTTGCACAGGGGGAAGGACCTGGAAGTGACACTGAGAAATGGAAGGAAGTATTCAGAAGCGCACAACAGCAGTAATTCAAATTTAACCAATGTACCATCTAACACCTGCATATCTCTGCACTCACAGTATATATGGTCATAAATCATAATACACATTTCTGAAAAAAAATTTAGAGAAGAACAACTTCATTGTAAAGGTGATCATAGAAGACAGTATAACATAAAAAACCGAAAACCAATATGAACATATTATTTCATGCAGTCAATTATGCTATTTGATCTCGAATTTTTCCGACCAAAATCATATTATTTGAATCTGGAGTATCCAAGCATGTACTAATCGGGAAACGGCTCGGAACGCAGCAAAACGCCGCCGCCGACGCAGGCCGACGGCCGGCGGTTGAAGTCGTGTCTGGTTGGGTTCAGTCTCCTGTGGGCTGAGTCTTCACCTTCTAATCCTGCAAAACCCAAACCAAAAGATTTAATTAATTTATAAATATTTGTGTAATGTTTTGCTTTATTATTACCCAAACCAAAAGAAGTGTGATTTAATCAATTATTTAGCTCAAATCGGGTCGAGTTACGAAATTTGGTTTCTGGTTTAGTTCTCATCTTACATTGGAACTTTTTTTGTGGGAGTATTGATTTGAGTTGATCCAATTGGCTTCATCACTCTGGTTCACGTTATTTAATGATAACTTTATACAATTTTTTTTATAACGATCCGATGTAAGTGCAACATAATGAACTTAATTATACTATGGGTGTTAATTTTAATCACCAAATATTAGATTGACACCGATACCATTCATAATGGTTCAACTCAAGTGCAATATAATGAGTTAAGTTATTTTTTCAAAACTTGTTAATCAAAATTAAAGATCATAAATATATCCTCAATAACATATTGGTTTAATTATTTCTTCAAAAATTATAAATCAAATTAAAGATCATAAATACATTGTCAATAATATTATGGATCATAAGTATTATGGGCTTGGTATTTTGCATTATTCATGTCTTTCTTTTATTCAAAGAGTCAAACGGTCTGGAAATTACTTGAAGGTCTCTTTTGCAGCCTAAGACAAATGAATATTTGTCATAATATTCTCTTTTTCCCAACTTAATAATTAATTATCCTTATGAACATTAATATTTATTTAAATTTGGCAAAATAGTTTGTAAATCAATCTTAAACGGCCGGTTCAGAACCGGCCAACTAAAAATTTCTAAGAAGACCAAAGCAATAACCAATAACCAGACAAAACCAAACAACAAGTTGGACATAAACGTAGGAACATCCTCCCTTCACATGTAGCAATTTTAACTTACACCCACGACATATGCGATACCATCCACCGGATTACTCATGGCTGCCTGCATCCAAAAACCCAGATAAGAACGGCATTCTACCAAGCAAATAAACGAAGAAAAACTGATTCTTAGAGAAACAAACGATTAGCCAAGAGAACACTGATCACCATGTTTCCTCCGGACAACAATGCGATCACCGTGAAAACAATGACCGGAATGATGAATACTAATTTCTTTTCCATGAATCAGATGAAGAAGATGGAAAGCTGTGTCTTTCAGTCTTTGGATATTGGTTCACACTGTGAAGGAATGCAACTATTTATATATAGAACATTGTTTTTCATGATCCCTGCACTTAATTTGGACTTTAAATGTTCCATTCACCGTATTGCCCGTCACTTAGTGAAGCTAAACAAACACGCTAGTTCATGTTGTGGATTTATACTTAGAATTTACGTCTAATCTACTCTTGTTAATAACAGGGGAATTGCCTGAGATTAAAAGTAAGAGAATCCAACAATCAAAATATAAATTATTTTTTAAAAAGTTCAATAAAAATATTTCTTGCAGAGGGGCAAAGGTTTAAATCTCGTTAACCTCAATTCTTTAAAAAATAAAAATAAAAACATCTTTCTCAGTAGAGAGTCACGGGTTCGAAATCAGCTAGCCGTAACTTACTAACTTCTTAATAAAAGAGTTTATCTAATTGTCTTGAAAATATATTTAAAAATCAAATAATTATAATACATCTTTCATTCAAATATATAAAATATATCATTAAAGTCAATTACAATCTATATCTAAGATATTAAATTATTACAGTTTATTTTATTATTAAATAAGAGATTATAAATAAAATTAAATTTTATCCGGTATAGGTAGGGCATGGTGCGCCATCTTGGCTAGTTGTTGTATAGAGTGTGTCTTTAGGTTGATTTTGACATTAAGAAATGTTGCATAGACGTTGGGCCATAGGTTTCTCAAGGCCCAACATGATCCATGTGGAAATTGGATAGTAAGCCCAAGTATTGCATGTTTCCCAACATGCCCAGCTTCAGTTATAAATATTCTATGGCAATAATCTTTAAAAATGAAATTATTTTGCTCTAGAAAAAAGAAAAAGAAAAAATAAAAGTAAATTTTTTACTTGTATCGCAGTGCTTATGTGTGGTCTTAAATTATTAAAAGCTTGACTCAGGATGTCATAGAATAGAGTTGATTAGGAGTAAACCCTATTCATAAGTTTTTATATTAAAAAACTCATCGATCAACTAGTGTCACACAATTTTATATCTTGCTCATAATATTTGATGTTTTAATCCCCTTAACAAGAATTACAATACGTAAGTGTAAAGGTTTTCTCATTCATGCAGGGAGCTTACATTACTCCTTGTTCGAATAATTAGTCAGTCATGTATTACAAGGATTAATATTCCACCCCCTAGCTAGTAAACAGGCCAATCTAACTTGGCTTTTTTGAACCGAGCCCCCACAAAATGGTATTTAGCTGGTTTGAAATTTTTTCCCACTGTATGTTAATTTTTTTAAAAAAAATGATAGATCCCATTAAATTTCCAATGAATATTAATTTTTTTAAAAAAATAATAGATCCCACTAAATTGACTTCTATGAACCAAGTAAAATAGTGAGAAATAGACCTACGAAGTCCTTACAATCATAACATTTTTCAATGGCCGGAGATCACATGAATTAATCCCTGGTGAAGATTGCTATAAACTCACGAGTTGACCAAACAAAACCCAATTGTATTGTGAAACTCCGCTATAATCGACAACTTGCAATTATATCACAAGCTCAACATATACCTCACCGTTTCACAGACAACCCACCACACAAGTCTGAGAAACAAGATGTTCCGCTAGTACTTCTTCAGTGGAAATCAAGTGGACGATACATGACTTCACAAAACATGGTGGATTGGTTACATTGAAACGTCGCAATGGAGTTGGATCACGGGTGCCATTATTAGAAGAAAGACTCAAATGCCAACAACGTCAAGATCAAGAGATTCAAAGCTGTTAATTGTTAACCAACTTGTTAATATTTGTACACTAAAATATTAACTATATATAGCTCATTGTCCCTCTGAATGCAAAGGAAATATTGTGAATGTCAAATAAAGTCTCAGAATACCAAATAGTGGTGACCTTTTGTTAAAGTATTATTAAAGATGAGGCTCAAAATAACTCTATAAAAGGCTCTTTAGGCCTCATTTTTAAAAGTATGGACAAGATTGAGAAGTAAAAATATAGAGGAGAAAAGAAAGAACTGATAAGAAGATAGAAAGAAAACCTTATTCACCGATGTAATTTTATACACAGTGTTGAGGGAAAAGAAATCTTGAGATCTCAATTATAATGGTTAAGCGAGTAATTTTTTTTATACATCTCTATGAGTTTGAGGGTTGTAATTTATAATTGAAGTAGTGAATTGTTCGTCATTATTTTGTAGTTTTTAACTCTTCATAGAAATAGGGTTTTCCACGTTAATTCTATATTCTTTTCTGTTTGTTTTATCTTATTTCTCCAGTGTCATTTTCTTGTCTCATGTGTTCTTTGTTGTGATTGATCTCCAACTTTGAGAATTTTCTCAACAATTAGCGTCATCTGTGGTAATCGGGTCTCATTAAATCAGATTTTAATTTGAGTGAGCGTTATGATGAAAACTTCTAAGATAGGAAAGATCGAAAAATTTGTAGAAGATGCAGATTGAGGAACAAATTATCAATGGTGGAGGATGCAGATCGAGGATTAACTATACGAAAACCAACTACATCAACCACTTATAGGTACCAAGACAGAAAAGATGTTAATCGAGGAGTGGGCCTTGTCGGACGAGCGTGCCTTAGCTATTGTTCGATTGTGCTTGATATAGTCGGTAGTGTTCAATGACTCCAAACAGACAACCATTAAAGGACTGATGGAGGCATAAGCAGGTGTCTATGAGAAGTCATCAGTTTCTGACAAGTTATTTCTTTTAATGAAGATTGCCTATTTGAGAATGCCTGAAGGTAAATCTAGCGTTGAACATTTGAATAATTTTAATAAGATAGGCACAACTTGAATTTGTGAAGATGACCTTTGACGAAGATATTAATTCTTTTATTTTCATGTGTTCTTTGTTTGAGAGTTGGGATACGGTCATTACATCTATTACTATTGCATTGAAAGAAAAACTAAAAGTTGATGGCATGCTAGGTGTAATATTGAATTAGGAGATGATGAAAAGGAGCATGGTAGATAGCACACCTTCCACTTCGAGCACGACTTTCTCGGTGGACAAAGGCAAAAGCAAAAAAGGGGCAAAATAGAGGTTCTAAAAACTGAGGATATTCTAAATCTAAAGGCAAGTTCAAGGGTAAGCCTACTTGTTGAATTTGTGATGAAGAAGGGTATGAATGGTGCTAATGTTGTAGATGGATATGAGGAGAAACTTTGTTAATCAGTTCTTGATAATTATATATTAGACTCATGGTATATTTACTCAAGTGCTACATTTCATTGTACTTCTCATAAGAAATGATTTTGTGATTTTATCAAAGGTGAGTTTGAATATGTAACAGTTGGCAATGGTCAGCGGGCAGGATTGAAAGTAGGGAAGTAATTCATTTAAAAATGCATGGTGAAAGTGAACTTATTCTAAATAAGGTCATGTACATACCTCAGTTGAAAAAGAATCTTATATCACTCAACAAGCTGGACTGAGAGGGTTATAGGATCACATTTGAGAACAGTTAATGGAAGATCACCAAATGAGCACTAGTAGTGATCAAGGGGAAGGTAGTTGACACTCTATATCAATTGTCTACTAAGGAAGATCCAATTATTTCTTTGGTCGTTGTGAAGAATAACCAAGCAACGCTATGGCATAGAAGACTTGGTTACTTGAGTGAGAGTGGGATGAAGATCCTACATTCAAAGAAGGTGTTGACAGGTATAATTTATACTAATTTTGATTTTTATCAAGACTTATATCTTAGGAAGACAAGAATGGGTAAGCTTCAATAAAGACGGCGAGAGAACCAAAAGATTAGAGTTGGTTCACATGGATATTTGGGAGTCGGCTCAAGAAATTTCTTTTGGAGATAATCTCTACTTTGTTACCTTTATAGATAATTACAGTAGAAAGATATAGATTTACACTATAAAAGAAAAATTAGAGGTCTTTAATATTTTTAAGATATGAAAAGCCGGTGTAGAGAATGAGATAGGGTTGAGATTGAGATGCCAATTGTCTGACAATGGTGGAGAGTACAGCAATAAAGAGTTTATCTCCTATTGTTCTACCAAAGGGAGTAGGTGGATTAAGATAGTACTAAGGACACCATAACATAATTGGGTGGCGGAGAGAATAAATAGGATCATCCTAGAAAGAGCAAGAAACATGAGAGTTCATAGCTGACTCCCTTTGCATCTTTGGGAAGCCAATGTGGATACTGTTGTCTATCTTCGATGAAGAGATTTGGCTATGGGTCAGCACCAGCTCAGCGAGCTCGACAAGACTACGGAGATGGTGAGGACGACTGTGGTAGCGATGGTCGGTGGCGACGGTCCCAAGTCAATCAGGGTCGATTGGCTTGCCTGATTGGCCCTTGGCTAGCCTTGTTTGTGGCACACGGATAGTGGAAAAAATGCTTGGGTCAAAGGGGAAGGCGATAGTGGCACCGCGGCAGCGGAACGGCGCGGCCTGCAGCGGAATTGGCGTTGGCAATCGCAGCACGAGGGCACAGTGTCGGGGCATCGTGGAGGCCAGGCAAAGGCCAGGATGGTGGGGGGATGCTTGACGGAGCTCCGGCTGCTTCTTCTACGTTGATCAGCGGCAGTGCGGCCGCCAAAAGAGGTGTCGACGACGAGGGTGGGGCGGCGATCGGGATGAGGGAGGGGAAGCGTCGGGGTGATGGTTTTGGGTGGCATTCTTGTAAATAAAAGTTGACACTACTCTTATTTGAGTTAAAAATAATAAAAAACTCCTAATAAATTCCAAACAAAATTTTAAAAAATATGAAAAAATCTCATAAAATATAATGCACTCCATAACATCAAAATCACATGTTCTATAATTAATAACCCACACAAACTTCTATATAATGCGTCCTAATATGTTATTCGACCTAAAAATAATTCTATAATAAAAAACACAAAAATAGATAACTGCATATTGTTATATACTCTAATAATGATAACTTATTTCTCATCATTTTTTGGACATTATCAACGTATACTTGGGTACACTTGACCCTCATCGCTTATAACGTACGACTAGCCTCAGCTAAGCATGCGTGTCATAAAACTAACTCGACTCGAACCGACTAGTTTGCTAATATAAACCTCTGACTCGAGTCACAACTTTTACACACTGTGTTTATCTACAAAGGTTTAATGATAACAAATATATTATTCTAACCATATATTTAGATAATATGCTTATTGCAGGGGCTAACATGGAAAAGATCAATGATCTTAAAGGAGGTTAGCCAAAAGATTATCCATAAAAGATTCGGATGAAGCAAAATAACTTCTTGGGATGCAAATTACCTGAGACAAGAAGAGTAAGAAGTTATAGCAATCTTAATGAGGGTATATGAAGAAAGTTCTTGAGAGATTTAAAGTGTATAAATCCAAGCTTGTGACTACTACTTTAGATAGTTGTTAAGTGTTTAAAATATATAATATTTACCCATATTTTTAATATGATTTTGTACTTTCTAGGTATAAACATTATTAATTAAATGATATTTTACTTTATTTTTTAGTGTTAATTAATATTTTATTAGATATGCTTAATTTTGGTGTTTTAATGCAGAAAAAGATAATAAATTAAGCTTTGGAATTAAATGGTCATGCCATTTGGCCCTACCCAATGACTACAAGTTATGGTGTTCAATGGAGTCGAGGAGTTGGAAACTTGAAGTGACATCATAATTAATTAGACTACGTAGATTTGTGAACACCCTCTTAGAATTTTTGTATCTCCACTTCTATATAAAGGGATGGTCATTTGTTGTTGATCATATCTTAACTTCTAGCTTAGCAGTTTAGTGAAAGAAAATATTTCTAATTTTTATAATTTCTTTCTCTTTCATAATAAAAATTAGTTTCTTTTTTATATTATTTTTTATTTTTATTATGGGGTAGTCTTTTATTTCGTTCTAGAGAAGAATGGAACTTAATATGATTTAATTGAATTTATTTCAAGTTCTTACTCTTGAATTTAATCAGATTGTTTGAATTATCATATTTTAAATGCAAAAAGTAGATTGATCACCTATTTTTTAGATCATGAGGTTTAATTAGATTTCGGGAGAAATTAATTAGATTAGTCATTGATAATTCATCATACGACGAATCTTTTGACTTTTGTCGTTGTGGTCGGGAGATACCTAACACTGTATGCGATTGTAAGACAAATCTTAATGCATTATTTTATTGATTAATCAATTATCACTGGGAGGTAGAAATTGAGGCAAAATAATAGAAACATGAAGGAGCGGGAGACACCATGTTATATAATTATCCTAGATCGACAAATCGAGAGAATAAAAGATAAGAGTAAAATATGATGAAGATTAAATTTATATTAAGGGAAATTCGACTCTATAATGAGTTTTATCATTTTAAATTCTTCTTTTATTTAAAGTTATTATTTAGATTTAGTTAAGTCAATTATTTTGTTTTTCTCTTAATTTGATTTTCTTTAATTAATTTAAGGAAATTCATCTCTCTGTGGGAACGATGCTCGAATTTATCATATTACTTGTTTCAATCGTGTATACTTGCATGTCACTAAAAATATTCGAACAGTAGTCAATTCTGATTGTTTAAGGAACAATGTGCTAAGAGTGATGAGGAAAAAACTCACATGAAAAGAGTGCCTTGTGCTTCAACAATTGGAAGTATCATGTATGCAATAGTGAGCACACGATCGGATATTACACATGCAATGAGAGTAGTGAGCATATTCATGAAGAACCCGGGTAAAAAATATTGGGAAGCAATAAAGTGGATTTTTAGGTCCTTAAAAGGCACTTTTAATTATTGTTTACGTTTTGGGGGTGATAACATTGATGTGCAAGGTTTTGTGGACTTGGATCATATTAGAGATAGGGACAGTGGAAGGAGCATATCCAGTTATATCTTTACAGTTGGTGGAACCGTAGTAAGTTGTTCAAAGCTACAAAGGATAGTTGCTCTATCTTCAACTGAAGCTGAATATCTAGCAAGGAGTACACTTGAATTAAAACTTTAATGAATGAGTTAGGTTTTGATAGAATTGGTTGTAGGTCGCTCAATGATAGTCAAAGTGCAATTCATTTAACTAAAAACTTGACATTTCATTCAAGGATGAAACATATTTGGTTATGGTATCATTTTATCAAATTTTTGTTAGAAAAAGATAAATTAAAGTTGGAGAAGATTGATGGCAAAAAGAATATGGTGGACATGCTAACTAAACTGGTGGAGGTACAAAAGTTGAATCTCTACTCAACTTTTGTGAACTTGTACTAAGGTGAACTTATACAACGAACAAGTAGAGGAAGATCAGGGTTGATGAGTTCCAATTGGACTTCAAGTGGGAGATTATTAATATTTGTACCCATAAATATTAATTATCTTCCACTTGGAGTCCGGTTGAAACTCATCAGCCATGATCTTCCTCTACTTGTTTGTAATTTAAATGAAGTTTTGAGAATGCCAAAAGAAGTCTCAGAATAAGAAATGGTGGTGACCATTTGTTGAACTGTCATTAGGGAGGCTCAAAATAACTCTACAAAACGCTTTTTAGGCCTCATTCTTGTAAGAATGGACAATATAGAGAAGTAATAAAGAAGACAAAAAAGAGATAATAAGAGGGAAGAGAAATCTTATTCACCGGTGTAATCCTATATGGAGTATTAAAGGAATAAAAATTTTAAGATCATAATTATAAGAGTTAAGTGAGTAATCTTTTTATATGTCTAGTTTAAGAGTTGTAATTTTTGATTGAAGTAGTGAATTGTTCATCGTTGTCCAGTAATTTTTAACTCTCAATAGCAGGAAGGTTTTCTATATTAATTCTATGTATTTTTTTGTATTTGTTTTATCTTATTTCTCCTGTGTCATTTTCTTGTGTCATGTGTTCGATGTTATTGTGATCGATTTCGAACTTTGGGGATTGTTCTCGACACAACTTATAGTTTTTCAATGAATGAATCTTATTGATTGACCTAAAAACAATTATCTCAAAATTTCAAGCCAGAGACCTACCACTAAGCAAAAAGAAAATCCCAGTAAACTACAATCAACATCAACCATTTCTGACCTCATATAAGTCGCAATTCGTAAACACCAAACAATGTGTTGTCAACAGTAGATCCCATGATACAATCTTGTGGAGTTGGACGCTGATCTAAATTTCCGGCTCTTTCCATACCTTTTCCATCTTGCAAATACACCACAAATTTTCCATCAATCCTCAATTGTAACACCATATATAGGCGACAAAACAACCTGAGTTCAATCATCAGAAACTTACATGGGTCCCCGCCATTTTCAGGCGCTAACGAGTAGCGACGCTCTCACCTAAGGATGCATGCACACCCAGCTCATAACTCACGCCTGCATGTCACGTATATATAGCCTGATAGATAGTACAATAATACATGAACGTTTCAAAGATCATCCTACCCCAGACGACGCCAAAAAAATAGTACGACAACCAGAGTGCTACTGTTTCATGGACAATAACCCATATGAAACATCCCTTTCTTTGTCGCACAGTAACGAGCTTGCAAGCGCTGCATGCAAACAAAGTTCACTTCTTAAGTTGAGGAATGGAGCTTCATATCTTGTTTTCGTTGTTGTAAACTAACTTTCTTGACATTTTGATCTGGTTTCGGGTGAATTGTGCATTGTATTTGGCTAACTTAATTGCCATGAAGTTATTGAGTCGGCCTTTTACACTTACTATTAAAACCCTTCATTAGCTAAACGCATATTTTGCAAAGACAAGGTACTGTCACAAAAAGGGGAGGTAGTACAGTAAAGTTGTTGTAGCAGCCATCTCGTTTGTTTAAATTACTATAATTAATGGAATTTAACTATATGTTATGGTTATTTTTTCTAGATTCCACTATTTTTACGGCGGGTTTATTGTAGCACTTACTACAACAAATCTCCTCCCTGGAAAAAAAGGCTCTATCTAGCTAATGATATAAATATTAATTAATATATATATTTCCAAGCTTATTATTTTTTTAACAAAGGAAAAGTATATAATCATAGATAAATTAATGGCCGAACGGAGACGAAGACAATGACAACACATGCAATAGAACATGAAGGGCACTCAAAAAGGAAATAAATACCCCGATTAAGTACTTAACAAAAAAATGTAATTTAACCACTTAAACAAAAGATATCTAGGCAATTTTAGAACTTTAAATTACTTTAAGTAGGCAAAATATTGATATTGTTCTTAATAGATAATTTTTTAAGCAGTGAGTTATTTGCACGGGTTTACATTTTTTTAAAAAAAGACAATCCTAGATTCGCTAATTAATTAGGAGCACATGATTGTCAATGAGTTTCTAGCGTTATATAGCTAAAACTTTTTAAAAAATCATTTGATAAATAATTTTATTATTTATATTTGATTTAAAGTAAGAAATTCAACCAATCAAAATACAACAAATACAAAAAAAATCAGTTTTATAGACTATTCTCATTCGATTATACAAATTTATATATCTTTACAAATTAGATTTAATCTTTAAGATATCATAACATTATATTATGTCTCATTATTCAATAAAAATTTATTTATAAAATTAAAAATATATCTCTAACTAAGTCATGCATTGTACATCCAGCATCTTACCTAGTTTTTATTCAATGAGAAAGCTTAAATCCACAATATTTATTTTTTTGTCCACAATAATTTCACATAAGATAAATATAAAGGGAAATATTGTTACAGTTTTGAGATCCAATGTTTCTCTAAGTCAAGAGGAGCTCAAATCACATATATGCACATGTATGCCTGGAAATTCATCACCATGATTTCACTATTTAAATTTTTGTTATTAAGATTCAACTCCAAATTAGACTATTAGCATGACTATTAATAATATTATAATAATGTTCAATTCATTCTATCATATACGAAATATTCTTCTCTCAATTTGATTAGTTTCTCCTCATCAAAATTAAACTTTATTTGTTCGATTCGTACATTTTAATCATCCAGTTAACTTTAAAATAAGTCTTCCCCGGCTAGGTATTACAAAATTTCTTACATACAAATTTTGTTTAATTGTAATATCTATAATGCATGTAACATGTGAATATCAAGGGCAGCATATTTTACCCAAAGGCAACTCCTTCGGAAGTGTACAAGGCCTTCAAAGCTAATCAATCTAGTTTAGATCTAGAAATTAGTCTGTAAAATTTTAGACGTGCATTTTTTTGACATTTAATTACACTCGAGTAATTTAAACCACGCTGTGTAAACGAGTAATTTCAATCTAATTCTCCACAATTTTGTAAAAAATAAAAATAATGCATAATTAAAACTACCTTGGTATGGTATTAAGGGGCAAATTGGACGTGGCGAGAGGGCGAGAAGCATAAACAAACAAATAAACCCTCGCTATCAAAGAAAACTTTTAGCCTTCGTACACCTTATAACCAGTGGTTCTAACCCGAAATATTTCAGACTTTGTATATAAGATTATTGTAACCATGACTAAGTCATTTGCGTCTAATTCACTTATAAAACCTGAGTGTAATTTGACTCAAAGCACATTGATTTGGGTGCCCAATCACGACCCACATCCCTCTCCGTATCAGCGTCAGCCCCTTGGAAATTGAATTCTCTGATTTGTGGGGAAAAAAACCATACAAATTTCTTCCCAATTCCAACCCCCGTTCAACAAGCATCAATCGCATCAAGACACCGCCTCATCTCCGTCTACACATATTATCGTCATCATCAATGATCCAACCACAAACAACTACAAACCCACCCACCGTAGCATAATAATGATACACATAATAACAGCTCCACCACCCTCGCTTCTTGATCGACATACAATAGATCTCCAAATATTTGGATTAGTTAGACAAATCATGATCTAAGAGTCTTGCTAATCAAGATCAAAGATCAAGATCAAAATAAGGTAGCATCATCATCAATCATTCACATCATATATATATATATATATATATATATATATATATATATATAGTTAAGATTGAGATGATGGTAGTTGCATCATTCTTACGAAGTCATCAAAGCAGACGAAGCCATCCCCAACGGAATCGACGCCGACGATCATGCGCCGGCAGTCGTCGATGGTGCAGCCCTCCTCTCCGATGCAGGCGAAGAAGCCGAGCAGCTCCTCCGCCGAGATCTTCCCGTCGCCGTCGCTGTCGAAGAATTCGAAGACCTCCCGGAGCTCGCCGCGGCCGGCAGGGCCGAGGCGCGAGTTCAGCTCCCCGAACTCCGCCAGGCTGATGCAGCCGTCGCCGTCCCGGTCGGCCTCGTCGAGGATCACGGCAAGCTCCTCCTCCGACGGCGCACCGACGCCCAGCCGCCGGAAAACCGCCTCCAGCTCCCGCCGTGATATCTTGCGGTCGCCGTCCTTGTCCATGAGGCGGAACACTGGCCCCGTGTGGTTGGCATGGGGGAGGACGCTCTTGGGGGTGTCGGCCTTGAGGTCGGCGGATGAGGAGGAGGAGGAGGAGGAGGAGGATGAGCTGCCGGAGCTGAGGGAGCCGGCGTCGGAGCGGACGACGGTGGAGAGGCGGGACTTCCTTCTTAAGGGGACGGTGGGGCACTTCATGGTGCGAATAGGATAGAGACGGGGAGTGGGGGGCGGATGGAGGAGGATGGTGGTAGGAGGGTGGGGAAGCCATTGAATATTAATGGGAGGGAGAAGGTGGAGTGAGCTTCGACGAAGCTTCCTCCTGGTTTTTGGTAGGACGACTTCGGACGTTGTATCATGCTCGTTTTTTTGGGGCAGGTGGGTGGAATTTATGATTATGCCGTTTTTTTTGTCGTATTCGTATTCTTCCCAGATGTTTTTAATAATATTTACTATTCAACGATCTTTTTTATCATTTTCGCTATTTTAATTTCCCTATTCCGGTAAGTAAATTATCTTCCACTAAACTCGACGGTTGTTTATTTAAGTCTTTTTCACTAAAAAAAGAATATATTCTAATTTTTAATATATTGTTCCCTAGCCCGGTTAGTTTTTTTAATGAAATAAAAAAATACCTAATAAAAAACTAGCAAAAAAATAAAAAATACCTCCTTCCAAAGACATCCTTGGCAAGAAAAGTAACCAAACTTAATCGGATATTCTAGTTAAAATTATATGACACGTGGTAGAAAAATTATGATTTTGATTAATGCATTACGATCTGGCCTAAATACAAACTAACAGATAAAGTTATTTTTTTTAAAATAACTATTTATAAATATAATCCCAACAATATACTAATTTTTACTTTGGTAAATATTGAATTGAGGAATAATTTTTGGGGACTTTGAGATTTCATCATTCTCATGGGCCATGCCGATCTGTACCCTATATAATATATCAATTAACACCTGAGTTGGTTTTGATATCATATGCATTACTTCAATTCAAATATAACATGATGAGTGTAATTATTTTTTTGAAAATGGAACTAAAATTGAAGGTCATAAGCACATATCCACTATTATAGTAGATCTTACCTGATAAGTATTGAATGTGAAATAATTTTGGGGATATCACACTAGGCCCGCTCTAAATTATCATATATAATGGTCCAACCTAAGTGCACCCTGATAGGCTAAGAATAGGTTCGAATATCTAATATTCTTAAATCTGATTTGTATCCAATCTATGTATATCTAATCCAAATCAGCTATGGATCAGTTACAGATTTGAACTATTTGGATATATAATCTATCAAAAAATATTTAGATCGGATGCAAATTTGAGATGATCCTATTTGTATTTAATCTTAATAGCTAAGACTTTATAAAATTGTATTTTCAAATATTATATTAAAATATATGTCATTTTTTCTTGGATTGGGTATTGGAAACAATTATATGGATATGGTAAAAATATATATAATAATTGACTTCGAATCATATGTAGGCTTGGATTTTAAGATTTGGATCGAATACGTGCCACATCTAATCCAAACTTATCCCTATGATGGGTTAAAGGACATTTCTTCAGTTTTAATTAACTAAATTTGAAAAAACTATTTAACCCATCAATTAGTACTTGAACCATATGGCTTTAAGTCAAAATTTACCCATTTAAAATTGCAGGTCAGTCTAAATAATATGAAATACTAACAGACATCTTATCGTTAAAAACTCATATTAGATACGATCTTATAAAGTCTAATAACATAAATATATAAAATCTTTCTCTAACAGGCATTAAATGTGGGACAAATCAGATATAAAGTTCCATAGACAAATAAGATTGCATGTCTTGATTATGAAAGGACAATAATATTATTATTGATCTCAATAATGAATCTATAAGTAATTGTGATAGGAACAACATTTTGTTTCAAATTATTGATAATTTTATTAGAAATAGTTAGTTTACTTTTAAAATTGATCAAAAGCAAAAACAATATTGTGTTGTGGAAAACTATTATAATAATTGTTAATAATAAAAGATAAACTAAAATTTATAGAAGCAGATTATTTATTACTAAGTTAATTATATTTATCTTTTAAATAAATGGGTAGACAACACATTGTTTAGCTCATAATGAATATATATATTAGATTCAAAATATATAACATATATATTAAGAGGGTGGGGGCTGTACTGCAGCACAGCCAAGATGGCTGTGCTGCAGTGTTTCAGCCGTTGGATCAAATCCAACGGCTGAAACAAGCCCCCTACTTCCCCCTTCTCCATCAAAAAAAAAAAAAAACTTCTGCCGCCGCCGGCCGCCGCGTCGCCGCCACCCGGCCGCCGCCGCCACCCCGGCCGACGTAACCGCGGGGGACGGGGCGGCGGATCTAGCCGCCCCGCCGCCGTGCGACACCACCGCAGCCGGTCCCCCGCCTGCCACCCCGCCGCGCCCCCTCGGCCCTCGCCGCGCGCCCCCTCGGCCTCCGCCGCCACCCCGCCGCACCCCCCTCGGCCCCCGCCCGCCACCTCGCCGCGCCCCCTCGGCCCCCGCCCGCCACCCCGCTGCGCCCCCTCGGCCTCCGCCCGCCACCCCGCCGCGCCCCCTCGGCCTCCGCCCGCCACCCCGCCGCGCCGCGCCCCCGTCCCCTGTCGCCGCCGCCCCCCCTCGGCCGTCGCCGTGGCCGGGCATCGTGGGCGCCCCCTCCGCCGTCGCTCTTGCGGCGGCGCCGCCCCTCTTTTTTTTTTTGATCTTGGCCGTTGGATGCTAATCCAACGGCCAAGATCGTTCTCCAGCACAGCCAAGATGGCTGTGCTGGAGAACAACAATCTTTTTTCCATATATTAATAAATACAAAATATACTTAAAAATCTAAATAGCCATAAATAAAGACATATAACAATTTATTTACTTTAAAGATATCTAATTTTAAAAAATATAAATAAAGACATTAATAATGTTGAGTTATTAAAGATTTTTTGTCGCACTTTTAATATCATTGATTAAATTGATGTATGTCAAACTATTTAGTTAATTTGGTATGAAGCTAAATTAACTTCGTATTTAACAATCATATATATAAAAGGTTGTATGTATAATATTCAATATCTTTTTTTAATATGTACCACATCATATATATCCTTATAAATCATCGCATCCGTAAAAGCTACTTTTAATATTAATATTTATAACTAAAAATTTTAGTTTTTTTAATTAAAACTGAACCAAACTATTTAAAATGTTAGATTTTATAAATTTAATTTTTCAAATTAAAATAATACTTAATTTGGTTACCAAATAAGTAAAATTTAATTATTTTGAATATATTTTTTAGAAATAAATATTTGCACTAATATTTATCTATTTTATTATATTATTTATTAACTTTTGAATTAAAAATTAAAAAAAATGACCACTAGTTAGACAGTAACATGACTTAGCATTATTTAGTGCATCATGGGCAATGACACATTTGAAAAAATAATTATTTATTTATAAAAAACTTAAAAAGAAATTTTTAATGATAATATTGTGAATTTATTATGTAAAATAATGATATATCTAATGAAGTGCTAATGTTATAACCATATATGAGAGGCATGCACTTGGAATATTATACAGGAGCTTCATATGCGAGGGTTATTGACATATATACTACATCGTCCAGCTTAGGGCTCCAATTAATCAGGAAAAATTTCTCCATCGATCCGATCCTATCATGCATGTAATTGACATTGTTATTTTACTTTTAAATTCACAAGCATTAATTAATAATAAAGAAAACTATTTTGTTGTCTCTTTATATTCAAATTCAGAAGAAGTTGGAGCTTGTAGATCTTTTTTTATCAAAGATGAGATCTTGATCAGCTACCTATTTTGAAGAAATAATACAATTTTCTTGTAAATAATACGGTACTCTTGTGTACTAAATAGCAAAGACATAGACTATATAACGTTAACTATTTTTCGGTTGAATTCAACGAGGGTTAAAAATAGTTTGTGCCATGCATGTTTTAGTGCAATTTCCTTGTGAACATGAACATGCACCAGCCTGCCAGGCGCTTATTTACTATTCTCCAGACCAAGTTCTATGCACTGTCCCTTGTGAACGCATTTTATTCCATTTTTTAACGACCAATTAGTGAGTGGGTTGATTCAGCTTGCTGTTCTTAGGTACGTGAAGTTAGTCGATTCCATTTTTAGCTTTTCTTGCAGATTATAATTTTCTTCTGAAAGAATGTTGAAGTGCGCATGGATTATCATCGGTAAATGCCAAATCTTATTTCATAATATAAGTTAAAATGGAGTGATATGCTGCTAAACACAATAGACTAAAACCGGAGTCCCCGACTAATCCTCACGTTCGCTGCACTTGTATCAATAAAAACTAAAAACAATCTCCAGAATTCGGTGGATCCAAGTAATTCTTTGACCACTTTGATATCAGTGAACAATGTGATTTTCCTCTAACTGATACCTTGAAAATCACATGCAAACTTTTCTAGCTACAAATTATAAACAAGTTGGAAAGAAAGTAATAGCATGCATTGTTGAATAAAAAAACTTTAAACTTTAACCAAAATTATATAGATGATAAAACCATCATCAATAAAACCTTCTTCATATCAAATCATCAAGAAAATAAATTTAATAACGGAAGCGTACCTGGATCCATAATAGTAAAGCAATTCTTTGATTTCTTCTGGTTTGATCTTCCAAATTCTACACCGGTTCTCCAAAGCCAGAGTTCCTGGATGATGGGATACCAGAAAAGAAAAACAACGGTGCGAATTCGGGGACCATAACCGTATTTATTCGTATAACCGTATTTATCCTTATCTTTCATAATTCCAATTTAACCCATCATAAATTAGAGATTACGAAAACGGTATCTACACATATTTATCCATACTCATCTTAAATATATGGTATCTCCACATATTTATCTTAAATATTAATGGCCCATTAACCTTAACTTTAATAGATCAATTTAATTTAGGCCCAAACCTTATTAATAGCATATGATACAATTATATACTTGTATATATACGTCCAAAATCCAACAATCTCCCACTTGGACTATATATATAAAGATAATTGTATATTACCGTATGAGCTCCAAAATAACATACGCTATTATTCCAAAATAACAATCTCGTCCATTAATTAATGTTAATATAGGATCAAGGCGATTTTCGTTACATTTATCGTAACTAAACCCATCCATGGTCACATACATCAACATAATTAAATGACATAGATCAAGTATGGATGTGTAGCATGAAAATTACATGTAATTTGATCTAAACATGCCTATTTTCAACTGGTCCAACCTTATGAGATCACCAAAATAGAGTGAAACATAAACCAAATACCTTAACAAAACAAACTCCCACTAAAGTAACATATCATCAAATGATACAACACCCAGATGAACAACATACTCATGAAAGACCTTGGGCGGTAAACTTTTAGTAAGTGGATCCACAACTATAGAGTTTGTCCCAATATGCTCTATAGAGACTTTACCGAAACTTTATCACTCTAAACTCTTTCTTTCACAACAAGGAACTTGATCTCTATATGTTTTGATTTAGATGAGCTCCTGTTGTTATTTGAATATGATACTGCAAACTGATTGTCACAAAATAACTTAAGTAGTCTTTCAATATTATCAATAATGCGCAGCCCTGTGACAAAATTCCGCAACCATATTCCATGATTGGATGCCTCATAACAAACTATGAATTCAGCTGCCATGGTGGAAAAAGCTATGAGTGTCTGCTTAGCACTCTTCCAAGAAATAGCTCCTCCAGCAAGCAGGTATACATAGCTTGACATCCACCAAAATCAGAATCAGAATACCCAATGATCTCAAGTTGATCTGACTTCCGATAGGTAAGCATGTAATGTTTTGTTCTCTGAAGATACCTTATGACTCTTTTGGCTGCTATCCAGTGATCCAACCCCGGATTACTTAAATATCTGCCCAACATTCCAACAATATACGCAATATCTGGACGCGTACATACTTGAGCATACATAAGACTTCCTATTGCTGAAGCATAGGGAATCTTTTGCATTTCATTTCCTTATATGTCATTTTAAGACACTGATTGAGACTGAATTTGTCTCCTTTAGAAATAGGGGTATCTCCTGGTTTACAATCTTGCATGCCAAATCTTTTAAGCACTTTTTCTATATAGGTCTTTTGTGATAATCCAAGTATACATCGAGAACGATCCCGATGTATTTGAATTCCTAATACAAAAGACGCATTTCCAAGATCTTTCATTTCAAATTTCTTTGATAAAAATCTCTTGGTTTCGTGCAAGAAACTTATATCATTACTGGCAAGCAATATATCATCAACATATAAAACCAGAAAAATATACTTACTCCCACTAAACTTATGGTATATACAATCATCAATAACATTCATCTCAAAACCAAATGAGAGAATCACTTGATGAAATTTGTGATACCATTGACGAGAAGCCTGCTTAAGTCCATAGATGGATTTCTTTAATTTGCAAACCATATTCTTTGAATCTCCAGATACAAAGTTTTCCGGTTGCACCATATAAATTGTTTCATCAATGTCACCATTTAGAAACGCAATCTTTACATCCATCTAATGTAACTCAAGATCAAAATGTGCCACTAATGCCATAATTATTCTGAATGAGTCTTTCGATGAAACTGGAGAGAAAGTCTCATTATAATCCATGCCTTCCTTTTGAGTAAAGCCCTTTGCAACAAGACGAGCCTTATATCTTTCTACATCACCTTTTGAATCCCTCTTGGTTTTAAATATCCATTTACAACCAATAGGTTTCGCACCTTCAGGCAATGGAACAAGATCCCAAACGTCATTAGCTTTCATGGACTTCATCTCTTCATTCATGGCATCAATCCACTTTTGAGAATTAGAACTCTTCATGGCTTGATGAAAGTTGATTGGATCATCTTCCACCATTCCAATATTATCCTCATGTTCTTGGAATTTCTCCTTTCTCTTGTGGATCTCCTTAATGGCATTTGCTCTTGAGGTTGTTGAGTTTGCTCTTCAGGTATAACTTGATTAGGGAGATTCTTGACATTGTCTTGTAATTCTGATATTGTTTCTTGAACAACATCAGGAATATAATCCTGATCCTGATTATTGTCAAGAACAATCATGGGAAGAGAATCAGATTCTTCTTCAAAGACAAAGTCTCTAACTTCATTTCTCCCTCCAAACTCAATATCCTCAAAGAACTGGGCATTTCCCGTCTCAAAGAATGACCTTATTGTGGGATCATAAAACTTATATCCTCTAGACCGTTCAGAGTACCCAACAAAATAACTGCTAACTGTTCTTGAGTCCAGTTTCCTTTCATTTGGCCTATAAGGCATTGCCTCAGCTGGACAACCCCAAATGCGTAAATGCTTAATACTGGATTTTTTTTCAGTCCATAATTCATAAGGGGTCTTAACTGTTGCCTTTGTTGGTACTCTATTAAGAAGATATGCTGCTGTCTTTAGTGCCTCACCCCAGAGTGAATCAGTTAAAGTAGTATGAACAATCATACTTCTCACCATGTCCTTTAATGTTCGGTTTCGTCTCTCAGCAACACCATTCATGCTAGGAGTACCTAGCATTGTGTATTGTGGGACAATTCTGCACTCTTCTAGGAATTTGGCAAATGGTCCTGGACATTGTACACCTGATCCATCATATCTACCATAGTATTCACCACCACGGTCAGATCTGACAGCCTTAATAGTTTTGTCGAGTTGGTTCTCAACTTCAGCCTTATATGCCTTAAACACGTCCAATGCTTGAGACTTCTCATGAATGAGATATAGGTAACCATAGCGAGAATAATCGTCTATGAACGTAATAAAATATTGTTGACCATTCCAAGAAGCCATAGAAAATGGTCCACAAATGTCCGTATGTATTAGTTCTAAGACACTTGAAGATCTATTGGCACCTAGTCTCCTTATATTTGTTTGTTTTCCCTTAATGCACTCAATACAGACTTGAAAATCTGATAAATTAAGAGAATCAAGAATTCCATCTGACATAAGTCGTTCAATTCTTTGTTTAGAAATGTGTCCTAAACACTTGTGCCAGAATAAAGCAGAATTCTCATTGGTTAATTTTCTTTTCGTACCACATAAACCCACATGCAAAGTTTCATTAAAAGATGCAATAGTATCAAGTAAATATAGATTATCATAAAAAGACAAGGAACCCGTACCCACAATATTTGAATTTAGAAAAAGACTAAACTTATTATTTCTAAATGAACAAGAATAACCAAATTTGTCCAATATAGAAATAGAAACCAAATTCCGTCTAAAAGACGGTACTATATATGTCTCTTTCAAATCCAAATAATATCTTGTCTTCAACAATAATCTAAAAATCCTATTGCCTCAACTATAACTGAGTTGCCATTACCCACATAGATGAATCTTTCAGCATCATTTGGCTTTCGGCAACTCAGGCAACCCTGCATTGACACACTTATGTGAGTAGTATCACCCGAATCTAGCCACCAAGTGTGTATTGGTACTGAAACTAAATTAACCTCAGAACAAACAAAATTACGAAATGGACCTTTATTTACACACCAAGTGTGATACTTAGTGCATTCCTTCTTCATATGTCCAGGTTTACCACAAAAGAAACAGCAAGAAGCCTGATTTTTTCTTATTTTGTCTTGATAGGTACTAGCCAAGTGAGTACTTTCAGCCTGTTCTTGCTTCAACCTTTCTTCTTCTTGCACACAATAAGAAATGAGCTCATTAAGAGTCCATTTGTCCCTTTGACAGTTGTAACTGACCTTGAATTGACTGAATTGTGCCGGAAGAGAAATTAAAACTAAATGCACGAGCAAATCTTCAGATAGCTCTAACCTTAGTGCTTTTAGTTTTGAAGCAATATTTGACATCTCTAAGATGTACTCCTTTATGCTTATTTTGCCTTTAAACTTCATTGAAATCAAGTTCGACAAAAGCGTACTTGTTTCAGCCTTATCGTTTTTTACAAAACGCTTTTCAATTTCTTTAAGAAACTCACTGGCTGTAGTAACCTTTTCAGACACATACCCCTGAAGGTTTCTGGAATCCTACGCTTCATGATCATAAGACTCATGCGATTTGAACGTTCCCACTTCTCAATGTCCCGTTTTTCCTCAATGGAACTTTTGTCCGTAAGAGAAGCAGGTTGTTCAGTCCTTAATGCAAGGTCAAGATCCATGCAGCCGAGAACAATTATCACGTTCTCTTTTCAATCCTTAAAATTATCTTTAAGCATAAGAACTGAATTGATGTTGGCAGAAATCATATAAGCAGATTGATTAACTGAATCTATAGAACAAAACAACATGCCCATAATAAGATTAATAATTCAAATAATAGTTAATCCCATCAACAGATACCTAGCACAACATTAATATTTAGTCTTTGGACAGAAATATTAATTTGTAAGTGGTACTCTTAGTGCAATAATCAAATATGGACAATAAATCCTGTCAAATAATAAACCTTCCTTTGGGCCGATTTATTATCCACATGGAAACTTGATAATTATCCCATATTTATTACCGCAAATGAATATATAATTCTGTCAAATATTAACCTTCCTTTGGGCCGATTAATATTCACATGAATCATATACCCACAACCGTCTTAATATTTTAAAATAAATTAATTTCTACAAAAGAGGCTACTTTGGCAGCATATTGTAGTCCTTAATAAATTTTAAAATATTAATTATAACTGAACCATAATTTGAATTTAATAATCCCAAATAACATAAAACTGAAAAAGGTTATAAAAATATCTTTATTTGGAAATTTCTGAAATTATAACCTTTTGTAACTTTATTGTCCTCATTTGATATTTAACCAAAAGAGGACCTTGATTTGGGAAAAATATCCCATAAACTGATATTGACAGTGCAAAATTTGGGCAAAGTAAAATACATAATCACCATATTCACCATCCAAAATTTAGGGTATTCTAAATAAGTTGAAGAAGATTGGTTGTAAACCATGTCAATTTTGGTGAATAAGGGAATATTGTAAATTCGAACCACAAAATTTTCCCATACAAACAAGTATTGAATGATTGACTCATTCCAAAAATAAAATAAACATAAATCAATTAATTCTCAATGATTTAATATGAAGTTGCTCTGATACCACTTGTTGAATAAAAAAAACTTTAAACTTTAACCAAAATTATATAGATGATAAAACCATCATCAATAAAACCTTCTTCATATCAAATCATCAAGAAAATAAATTTAATAACGGAAGCGTACCTGGATCCATAATAGTAAAGCAATTCTTTGATTTCTTCTGGTTTGATCTTCCAAATTCTACACCGGTTCTCCAAAGTCAGAGTTCCTGGATGATGGGATACCAGAAAAGAAAAACTACGGTGCGAATTCGGGGACCATAACCGTATTTATTCGTATAACCGTATTTATCCTTATCTTTTATAATTCCAATTTAACCCATCATAAATTAGAGATTACGAAAACGGTATCTACACATATTTATCCATACTCATCTTAAATATATGGTATCTCCACATATTTATCTTAAATATTAATGGCCCATTAACCTTAACTTTAATAGATCAATTTAATTTAGGCCCAAACCTTATTAATAGCATATGATACAATTATATACTTGTATATATACGTCCAAAATCCAACATGCATGGCCTCCTACCTTCTTGACGTGGGTGGGGGGCGGCAAGAGTCATGACTCGATGTATGAGAAGTGTTTCGATCATATTAAAGATTGCTGTTTTTTCATATGTGCGTTGGTTCTGAGAAATTTCACTCATACTATCTTTTAGCATGATTGACGTATAAATTGCGGCAAGGGTATCTGATATTCTTCTTCTCAGATTCACACCAGATTAGTCTTCGCGAAGTTGCACCTAACATTCCACACCAGTACTGCGTATTATATGAAATAGCATACGAAGTCTTCAAGTTTTTTTGTGGAAATTACAATAAAATATGCTCACAAGTCAAGCCAAGTTATTGCGGTTGGGTAGTACTAAACTCTAGTTTTAGTGAATTCGAGCTTAAATTGAGCAAGTTGTGTGTTTATAGCAGCTGCCCACCAGTTTAAATCTCTGTAAAACTTTATCCTTATCTTGCCATTCTTGAAGGTCTCTATAGCTTGCATGCCTACTAATCTCCTACATTACGATTTTTTTCCGAGCAAATAACTATGTTGCAGACTAGTAGTTTTAGCCATTTACCTATTAATAATCTCTTCTTAAACATATGATTTGGTGGTTGATTGGGCTCGGGCCCAAAATCAGCTTCCACTGGGCTTTCAAAGTCCACTCCGTTGTGACAATGGGCTTACTAGTATTAATTGGGCTGGTCCAAGCATGAGCTTGGCCTTTTGGGGCTCAATGGAGTACACCTTGCTTGTGTTAAAAGACTGCAAAATTAACATTCTTTTTTAACACGGGTAGAGTTAATTTTATTTAACAACATCATTTAAATTTAGGGTGTGTCCACGGACGTTGACACTGTTTTGCCTCGTCCATATATGTAATTTTTTATAAATAATTTGCAGACAGAGACAAAAACGGATACAAATACAGACATCAAATATTATTCATAAATAAGGCATCCTCTAAAATTAACATAAATTAAGAAAATCAAATTCAAAATTAAATATAAAGGGATGCCCTTTAAAAATAATTTATTTTAAATGAATCTTACTTTTCATATTTTTTAATTTATCTATGATAAATCCAAAGGCCAAAAACATATCCCATTTCTCTCACTACACACCTAAAATTTCTAACAGAAGTAAATCAACAACATATTCTAAGCTTTATAGACAACCACACAAATAATACAAAGGTAACAAAAATTTCCTCTTTCAAAATGTAACATAAATCTTGAGTCGAAGATATCTTCTCTTTCTTGATACACAGAACTTAAGATTTCCAATAAAAGTTATGTAGATCCATAATTGCAATGACAATCATATTATTCAAAATACATGTCATTCATAAATTGGAAAGTAATGTTAGATAAGAAAACACATCTTATGAACTAATAACTCTGACGTTCCTTTTATCAATATATGCCCTTTAAAAACAATTTATCAATATATTTGCCTAAATTGAATGGGATGCCTTTCATTCTAATATTTTGACGATCCTTCATCAATATATGCCCTCGTAAATCAATGAGTGCCTGTTTGATTTTACAAATATGTACGGTTGAATTTTGGGAAAACAAAGCACAAGCTAGCCAAATGCGTTTAGCTGCTATGGTGGAGAGTCTGGCTGTCACGAACCTTGATAAGACGGAGGGAAAGACGATATTGATTTGACAAGACATGGCCACTCCCATTTGTGGGCTTCAAAATGTTTAGGTCATCTCCCCCTTACACCACCGTTTTCATCCTTTCTATCTCTCCGTCTCTCTTTCCCTCACTCTCTCTCTTTCTTTTACCATCCCTCTTTTTGGTGTAACAAAGGCTACTATTTTTCCCACCTTTCCATCAATCCCATTTGCACTTTTACTCCTAATTTTAACTATTACCCACTGTAGTTTCTAGCTTCAAAAAGCAACCAGCAATGTGTATATCCTAGTAGTTTCTAAACAACCCAAAAAACACATAAGAAGCCAACATTACTCTATCAGAAACCTTCTCAATGTTCATTCTGACCTCTTATCGGTGTATTCATGCATATATATACTACTGATATGGCATGTGTATCAGAAAGAAAAGAACAACTTGGGTATGCTTATTTTTGGACAAAGGGATGATAGAACTCAAATGAAAGTGGGCGGTGGCAGTTTGAGATGACAGTTTGAGGTGGGAATATGAAGACCTACAACATGAAGTAAAACTGATCGGTTGGGTGGAAATGGGAATGCAAAAGTTGAAAACTGAAAAGCTAACAAGCAACCTGTCCGAGACTGTTAATTGCACTTTGATTCTCCTGACTCATATGTTTCACTGGTGGGGCATCGTATGCCTCGCGTGGAGGATCCCAATTCATGGGTCACCTCATCTTTCACATCCCTCACTACCCCACCTGGGCTCCTTCCATTGTCCGGTCTGCACCACACTGCAATACAAACAGCAGTTTTGCATGCTTCCTACCGTTCGTCTCCCAACCTCAGAGCCTCAATTAGATCCAAAAACTGCAGAGAAAAGAGGGGAAGCAACAGTGTTCAACTGCTAGTTCTTTTATGAGGACTGCCACTTATATAGATATGACTACGACAAAATAAGAGATGCAATCTCCAGGACTTCCAACATTTCCCAAAATCTCAGTTCTGATGAAACCGTGCCAAAAATCTCAGTTCCGTCAACTCGCACTAGAGGGGTGGAGAGATTTTTGCTGACACGAGATTCAGATGCAAACGTATTTAACTTGTTCTAGTCTTTTAGACAGAAATACAAGATCATTTAAGGCATGAAAAACTGAAAAACTTGTTCACAAAATGCTGCTGATTCTACTCCTTGTTTGTATCAGTGTTAAAGCTGAAATTAATGGTCATGTAGATGAAGTGAATTGATGAATACATAAGGCTTGTTATGTATAAACATATATTACATATATAGTCCCTGACTTGATGGTTAAAGGTGTTTAATGAATTGGAAAATTAGTATATATATAGTGTTTTAACTCCAAGCCTATGTTTGAAGTCTTTGTAGATTAGGATGATCTTTTGCTCACGTGTACTACGAGAATTGGTAGTTTAATTAACTAGGCTGCAGTGTAAGAAGAAAAATCTAATATTTTGAAGAAGTAATGCTCAGAGAGCAAGTTATGAACCAGTTTGAAGAAAGTACATATATAAATGCAATTATTTTTTGAGACATTGCCTAAAGCCTTGGTTACTTGTGCTTATTAAATGAAACTTAATATATATATATATATATAATTTACTGTTTTTTGTTGGTGGTTAGTTTGAATTGGCTGGTCTTTTTTTCTTGAAAAATGTAAACAATACATACTATTGAAAAAGCTTGACATCTTAATTTCCTGATGGATGCCCTCCTTTATCCCGAAGAATGCATTCCTCTAGGAATAATATTGCCACGGTTTAAATGTGCCATGGACAGTTACATCTACCAGGAATATAATCTCCGGATTAATGTTATTTTTAAGGTTAAAATTAATAATTTAAATGATATTTTGGTAGTTATGAAAAGTTAGAATCGGATCCCTGTTGGGCACAACAAAAATAACCGACTCAAATCACTAGAATTAGTAATAACCTCCTTAAAAACTTCTTTTCCACGGGCCAGGCGCCCAATACAACTGGTTTGATCAACTTCTTTTCTACATATTTTGCCTCATTTCAAATAGCTAAACTTGTAGTGGTCATTAATCTTTGCTATATAACTCGTTTTACAGTTCAAATGGTCTCGACTTGCCTAGATAATGGTGGCGTGTTTGTGGGGATTTGTATATATATATATATATTGTATCTTTTTAATTGGTTTTAAATACACACTTTATATTCGTACTATTTGGTCTTATCAGATATACCACATACCTCTTCAAATTTAGCACAGTTTAGGCTTAGTACCATATTAATTTATACCCAATTTTCTAATTCGAATTTTTTACAAAATCCAATTTGTTATAAAAAATAATTGTAGTTTGACATGTATTAATTAAGTATTGTTAACAAAACGCAATTTTAATTTAATAAATATTTAATTCATAGTTTCTAGGTGAACCAACCAGCTATCAATCGGTTTGGTAACCGTCCGATATTTAAAATCATGGACACTCGTGTTTCCCAAATTTATAATTAATTACAACCACTTATAATAACAAGAGACGAAAAAGATGATCACTAGCTACAAAACGAAGAGAATTGATGCTTGAAAGCTTATGGTGGGGGGGCAAACATAATTGTCTAACTCTTAGCTCGGCTGAGAAAAAACTTATATGGGAGGACATATCCAAGATGTGACTTGTCTTTGGAATCTATCCCCGCTGGTTTTACTTTATCTAAACGATCGATGACCCACGCCCATGTTATGTCTCCTCCATAATACACATGCTAATTAAGATGCTTTCTAAGTCAATCTTTTTGGATTAATCAATCTAATTATTCTTCAATAGATATGTAGTTTGTTAATAGATATATAATTTGTAGTTTGTTAAATAATGTGGCAAGAGTTTGACTCACTCTTTAGAGTTGTCAATTCAATGGCCATCGTCCCAGAAAACATGACATAAAACAAGGTGAGAGGAGAGGCCGGCAAACATCATTATCCCTTAATGCGATCAATAAAGCTACGCACATTACCCCATTGACGCCCTCCTTTTATTTCTGCAAGTCAGATCACATACATAGTGGGTCAGTAGAACACAATATATCAGCTCAAAAGAATCAATATGGGTATATATGTATGGTGTAAACGATTTTAGGTTTTAGCACAAACTGATTTGGATTGTTAGGGAGAGTGACACCACACTAGTGAGAGTCATGAAAGTGTTTTCTTAAGTTAAATTTCATAGGTGATTTTGTAATTATAATAGTACTTTATATATGCATGATAAAAAAATAAATAACTTAAACATGCATTTAACTGTAGATAAAGTCAAGAATAAAGTTTTGTTGGAAAAATTACAAGCAATCAACACATATACCGAAGGCAAGAAAAAAGCTTGGCCGGCACAACGCGAGAATATGGTAGGGTTATTCTTTGTGCGTCATTTGGATTGGTCGGATGTGATTACCATCTAAACCGGCCCACATTTTAATTAAGATAAACTTAAACGCCAAACTCAATTACTTATTATTATTTTTCAAAACTATACAAGCAATTTTCGTCGTAAGACCTAATTTTATTTTATATTGAAGCGTGATAGTGATCATCCATATGTAAGCGAACAGTTAAAACAGTTTTACATCTATAAGGAATTGCATATCACCAACAAATTAAATCCTGCGACCTTATTACCTGTAAGGTCTTCCAACAAATTTGGATTATTGTTTTTCCATGCATATAATTAAGGTAAAATCAAACCCGACTCCTGGATACCCAGGTTTTGCAAACCAAACATGGACATTATCGTAAACCTAAAGGCTAAAACCAGACTACTAGAGTTCGAATCAGGCTCTATACATTAACCACCTAAAATTAAAAGATCATGCATGTAAATTTTGACTACAATTTTATCTTCTCCACCAAACCAAACCAAGGAGACCTCTAAATTATTTCCAAAGGCAAAAAACTGAGCAAATGGAGAAGAAAGGAGATCGAGAAGAGTAGAAGTAGGTGGCAAAAGGAAATGAAAAAGAGAACAGGAAAAGCCGGCGGGGGATTAGAACTTACAAGAGGGTGTGGAAGGACGAGACTGGTCAGAGGCTTAAAAATCATAAGACTGGGAGCAGTGATCGCCAATTTCACCAACCCAGTCTCATCGTCACCCTTCTCATCATCTTCTCCAACTCCTCTGCATTTTGGCCTCTTGTACCAGACTATACTATCTACCAAAAGAGAGATAAATATTTAATGGACTTACCCTATGACACACTAACAGTGATAATCTTACTGTGTATGACTCTAGAGAGCATTTAGTCACTTCACATGTGAAACAACCTTATATTATTCACATCAATGTATCACGTCAGTACTTCAAAAGGAGGATACATATTAAGTTGCTTTGAAAAAAATGTGTGTGAATAAATTAATTAGGTAGAAGATTGGACATCAGGTGGACTACAGCTTATAATTATCATTTTGTTGAGGAGCTTATGCTTCAAATTTGGCCAGCTTATGATTGATCTACAATTGCAAGGCCATTGTTAGATTTTGAAGGTCAACATTGTATTGTTTTGTGTTCTAATTTCTTCTAAAAGGTTATAATATTTATCTTTCTTAATTTATTTTGAAGTTAATCATGTGTTTTTCCTTATGTTTGGTTTGGGGGAAAATATGAGAAAATTTACGTGAGAAAGGAAAAGAAAAAGAAAATCAATTTATCATCGATTTTTCCTTTGGCTCATTAAAAAGAAAGGAAACTTATTTAAGAGGGCTATCCACTGACTATCCACGAGACCGTAATGAAAAGTGAGTTGGACTCGATGTGGGCTATCGACGGGCTGGAATTACGTAAGAATTTTTAGGACAAAATATTTTAAAATGAGTGAATTATAAAATCCTCAAATTTATTCTCAAATTTAATATTTAATGGGGTGAAATTTGGTTTGTCAATTAAGATGATTAAAAAATCTTTAACTTGAGTTAATCATTTTGAAGGGATGACTTATAACCATCACCTTGCACTTGGGCGGGAATATTACATTCTTACTTTACATTTTTGAAAATTTAAGTAATAAAAAGTACGAAAGAACACAGTTTTTAATGTTTTTTCCTCTCAAAAAAACCCGATGTAGAATTCGATTGACAGCTTATAATTTTGTGTTTACACTTTGATTAAAATAATTCGGTTACTGACAAAAATTATCTTTTGTTGCTTGTTAGATGTTTTCGTTTGACTCAACCTTCTTAATCTGATGTATTTTTTATGCGTGATTCTAACCAAGTAGGTCACTCTCATCTACACATTTATTAATTTTAAAAAAAGATTGCTCATATATTACAATTCAGTGGAGATATTCACTAACTTTAATTTGATGGGGTCACATATATTAACAGTGATACCAATTTTGGTGTTCTCCTTTATCTCTCATCTGTTAATCAAATGGTGGCTATAAACCTTCGACTTCATGAATTATGGCCTCCTAAACACCTAAAGTCAATGAACTCTTATATATGCAGTACTCACTTTTCTGCATTTCTTTGTTGTGCGGGCCTGTTTTACCAATTGAATGTCCACCTAAACTTTATTAGAGATTTTTTAATGGGTTTTGTTTCATATCATCAAATATATACTAGGACAATATTACAATATTATACTTGTTTGACTTAATGGAAAAAATGCAAACACATATACAATCAACAGTAGAACTAGAATTAACTTTTGGACCCAATTCCTTACTGGATTAGCTAAAAAAATACTTTAGTAATTTCAATTAAATTTAATGGATCATATAATATAACCAATTATAAGATAGAGAACGAGATTGGCCTTATAACAAATTTACATAAGAATATAGTCTTAATGTTGGCTATTTCTCTTAAATTTCTGTACAATATTAAGACAAATTGAGATATTATTGGCTGGAGCTCAGCTTAATTTGAAATTTGTATCAGCTCAAACCAAGAGCCTTGATTTGTACTTGAAAATAATTAGTAAATGAGCAAAGTTAAGTCCAGACAAATTCGTTGATAAATACTTTAATAAAGCATAGTTTGAAAATTTTTTCTAACTCCAAAAATTCCTTTTGAGTCAATTCAACTCCGTGACTTGCCAAGTCAAACTCCAATGATGATTCCATACTAATTTATTTAATAATTGACTCCCTGAATCAGTCATAAAACCTATTAAAATATATTATTTTTATTTTACATTAACTAATTTAATATTTTAAAATAATATAAATCATGTATTTATCAATTTTAAATGTCAAATGAGAAATATATATTAATTTTATATAATTTATTATTTACATAATTAAATACAAAGGACTCCGAGTTGGCTTGGAGTTGACTTCATTCCATGGCATGAAAAGTTGAATCCGAATTTTGAGTTTTTAAAGTATGATATTGAGATCATTGTGCACTAATTAAATCATTGCCGAAAATCCAAGTTAAAGATGATAATTATAATTTAAGCTTGGGATGGTAGCTGTGACTTTTATTGTAAAGTACATGCACTGACCTTCTCCATGAGGATGTTCTACTAGACTGTGTGATATGATATGATCAACTACTACTTATGACAAAGTTTATTAGTAAACAAAACAATTAAGAAGTAAAAAGATCAATTATGAGGATTCCATTTGAGGAAGATTGTTTATTTAATTACATTATCTACCACTGATCAGCTGCAGTCGGTTGGTCTATTTCTTCCCTAATTAAGCATCTGCCTTCAACTACTCATTGAATTTTTTTATCACTGGACCTTGTCACATTGGATTTAGTCCACCTTTCCCCATTGATTAGTTTAATTTAAAACACTAATTAAAAGTTAAAGCTAACTCGCAGGACTTCTAACAGTATGTAGTTTTTCTGACACAATTAAAATAATTATATATTAATATTGGTAATAATTATGAGATCAGCAACATCAATTAGTTCAATGTTAAGGTAAAAAATTTTCCGGGTATTGTTTAATTTCTATTGCTTTGGGAGAGAAATCTAATTAGTCATTAAATTCAATATTGTGATTACTCACCTTAACTAAGGGATTATATTTATATCATTGTCAACTTATTTCTCTAGCTACCATTTACAGTAATTACCTGTATGTATAAGTGCACCATTAATCATAAGATAAACAGAGGCCTGATTAGAGGTGATCCTTTATCTTAACTTTTTATGTATTACTTCTAACTTAATTCTCCATGTTATTCATACATCAGAAAAATTCAAGGCTGATCCTTTTTTTTATAATTACCTCTAAATGGTTATAATAATAGACTGTTCACCACAGTAATTAGAGCTGCCCAATGTTAATTTGCAGTTTACCATACTATCTAACTATTATATCAAAGATAAATACACCTAAAATTTACTGTATATGCTTGGGAAGGGCTTAGGATTCTACATATTTTTATGGGAGGATTTTAATTGAGAGTCCCACATGTATGCAACATAAAAAAATAAGTTTAAGTGGTAATTGACAATTACCCATTATATATTGCTTTGTAAAAAAAAAGTAGGCCTAGCTAAGAAGCCTATTCTATACATGTAAAAAAGCCTATGTTCTACATGTACATAAAAAAAGGTACTCCCAGATTATCAGGTCCCATAACAAATTTCAAAATTAATGCTTCTGGCAAGGAGTGAGAGAGACCAGTTTGTCTAATTCCCCAACATGTCCACCAATCTCCCTGATCAACACTAAAAAAGTGAAAAAAAAAAATGAGTCCACCATTAGAGAAGGGAAAGCAAGCTCAGAGAACCCTTGGTGATGATCATCAACATGGATCAGATCACTAGGCCTTCTTCTTTCCCTCATCTTCCCCTTCACGTAACATAAAAAACCCACTTCTTGGATCTTCTCGATCCTCACCAATTCCTCCTCCTTCTTGTTTGGTGTTTGCCTGTGCAGCATGAGCAACATGGAGGAATGCTTCAAATCCCTCTCCATGGACTACCACAACTTGCTGATCAATGGCCAGGCCTTTAGTGATGTCACCTTTAGCGTGGAGGGGCGGCTGGTGCACGCCCATCGTTGCATCCTCGCCGCCCGCAGCCTCTACTTCCGGAAGTTTTTCTGCGGCGCCGCCGGCGAGCCCTCTTCTCCGGGAAGCCTTCTCTCCATCTCCCCTTATTCCCATGTCATCTCCGTCAACTCCGTCCGATACGATGTCTTCTTCCTCATCCTACAGTTCCTGTACAGCGGCCAGGTCTCCATCCCTCCCCACAAGCACGAGCCCCGCCCCAATTGCGGGGAGAGAGGCTGCTGGCACACTCATTGCACCTCCACCGTCGACCTCACCCTCGACACTCTTGCCGCCTCCCGGTCTTTTGGCATTGATCAGCTCCTCCACTTCACACAGGTGGGTACTTCGCCTCTCTCTCTGATACCAACGAAAGTTTTTAGATTATTCAGTCAATGGTGGGTGGTTAATATTTGCTTTCTATTATTTTTCTATTTTTCATTTTTGTTTTTGGTTTTTTTATCGATGCTTCAAGAAATATAATCATGGGAAACATATATTACCATTTGATCATATTTGTGTATGTTAGATAGCTTAATTTGAACAAATATGAAATTATTGTTTACCTTGACAAAAAAATGCAATTATCATATTAAAGTACAATGATCATTTTTTAAGATTGAAAACGTTAGATGCATGGTCGTTCATAATTGTCAAGAGCATCTAATTTAGGCGTAGGTTTAATCTTTTGTAAAAGATTTGAGAGCCGGACATTATCATTCTTTTAAGTTAGCACTGTAATTAATTAGAGTGGAGAGCTGAAAAACTCATGTTTTTTGCCTTTTTAATTCTTTTCCCCTCTTGTTTATCTCTGATTAAAACATCTCATGAACTAGCTAACAGCCATAATATATACATTGACATTTCATGCATGCAGATCCCCTTTTTTGATGCAAATGATTAAACCACCCATATAAATGGGTTTTGCACTATTCAATTGGTTCATCTGAAGCCATATTTCTTATACCAATTTCAACATCTACTATATATATATATATATATTGTTTGCGTGGATGGTGTTTGAAACATAGAGCTCCTCACTTTCTACTACTTATCATTGTTGATTCTTTATCCATCAAATACCTACCTTGTCCACCTTTACCATTTCACGGCCTCTTCTACCCTTATCGTCTTTACTAATATCCCAAACTGTAGTAGCCAGACCGTTCACAGTAGCACACACTACGTAAAAGAAAAGTGAAACTTTTATCGTCTTCTCCTTGTTCTTGCCGATCCTTTAGCTGGCTAGACAAATGGGTTTTTTATTTTACATATCTAAGTCTTTGATATATATATATATATATTGGTCATGACAATTAGCAGAAGCAATTGGCGGGCATGGTGGAGAAAGCTTCCATTGAAGACGTGACGAAAGTTCTAATGGCGTCTAGGAAGCAAGACATGCACCCGCTCTGGACCACCTGCTCACACCTCGTGGCTAAGTCCGGCCTCCCGCCTGAGGTCCTGGCCAAGCACTTGCCCTTCGAAGTCGTGGCCAAGATAGAAGAGCTCCGGCTCAAGTCCCCCTCCTTCTCCGGCCGGTCTCTCCTCCTCGGCCTCCCCACCCACCGTCCTTTCCTCCAACACCTCCCCCGCGCCGGAGAAATGGAGGAGGAAAACAAAATCCACCGGATGCGCCGTGCCTTGGACTCATCCGACGTCGAGTTGGTCAAGCTCATGGTCATGGGAGAAGGTATGCATCATCCTAATTACCTAGTTTTAAAAGCTCAAAATTTTTTTTATTTGATATTAAAAAGAAAAGGCATCGGAAGCATAAATTCTAAATTAAAATATTTACGATTGAATTATTGATAAGAAAGAAAATTTTTAGATTATAAGAAAGGGTATTCTTCAACATATATGTATATATCTTGGCTTGGCAGGTTTGAACCTTGATGAGGCTCTGGCCTTGCACTATGCAGTGCAATACTGCAGTAGGGAAGTAGCGAAGGCCCTGCTCGAGCTCGGCGCTGCCGACGTTAATGCTCCGGCCGGGCCTGATGGGAAAACTCCCCTCCACCTCGCCGCCGAGATGGTAAGCCCCGACATGGTGGCCGTGCTCCTCGACCACCACGCCGACCCCACCGCCCGGACGGTCGACGGCGTCACCCCCTCGACGTACTCCGGACACTCACCTCCGACTACCTCTTCAAGGGCGCCGTCCCGGGCCTGGCTCACCTCGAGCCCAACAAGCTCCGCCTCTGCCTCGAGCTGGTCCAGTCCGCCGCCATGGTCATGTCCCGGGAGAACGGCGAGGACGACGCAGGCCAGGAGGCCACGTTTCCGGCGAGAAGCAGCGAGGGCAGCGGGGCGAGTGATGCCACGGTGAACCTCAACCTTGATTCGAGAATGGTGTATCTCAACTTGGGTGGTGCACAATTGAGCTGCAAAGTGGATGGCAATGACAATGGCGATAGTCCCGGCTCCAACAGTAGGAGGGTGAGCATGAGCAGACATGAATCCCAGGGTTATTGTGATCCTTATACTTCGTATTCCCACCATGAATACTAGCTAGCTAGCTCTTGTTAATTCTTCCTTTGTTATAAGCATTGAACATACACACAACATTATATGTATTCATGGTTAAACTTCAAATTGTGGGAAGCATTTGCTCCAGCAGCTTTTTCATATGTCAACTTCAGATCAATGGAGAGACTGCTGATATTTGAAAGAGGGGAGCTGATCAGAACATGAAGAGATTGGTTATATATATGGAAGACGTCGACATACAGGTCAATCTTTTCACCTGGCCTGTTCTTGCTTTTGTTTTTCCTATTACTTTAATTTCTGTCTAGCTAATGTTGTTCTTTAAATTTGCTGTACTATGCATACACTTTAATTGGGCCAGCTCTTTATCTCTTTTATTAATATTGGGTTATTTTCTTAGTTTGTTTACAATGCTAATTTCATAATATATATGATATTGAACTTACTTAATCTCATAAATAAGCTACGTAGTATTCTGGTGCATGTACATTAATCACAGAGAAGAAATGTAAGGAATTTACTTCTAGCACTGGCATGACTACAATGAGTGTGACTACACGATACATTACAGAAAGTACTGCCCAGACGAGGACAAGCTTCTGATACCACCATTTTAAACATTTCTCCCCAAGTTTCTTAGGCCGCGAATGTCTCCAAGTTAAATTATTTCAATAATAATTATACCGAATATTCATAATTTCTTAGGCTATCTTTAGCAGAGTATACATATGTGAAATTTGGTCCATTTGAACAGTAATTTTTTCCTTGAATGAGTACCCCTTGGTCATGTTCTTCTAAGTGAAAATGTTTCCTAATTATCCCGTGTTATTGTATCACATAATTTAAACCTGCATAAAACTTTAATATGCAAAGTTTCAGTGACAGATGGGTGTTTTCCGACTAGTGATATATGAGTTTTTGTGTGTCAACAAGCTTACTGTGAGAACAATAAGTTAATTTGACTATAACCATATTGCCAATCTCTAAGCTAATTACACTTGACAATAACTAATTGGGTACAGATTAAAATGTTCTATGAGGAAGAATGAGAGCTATCTTTCATTCAAGCACAAGTGGCTTTTGTTATTAATGAACAAAAATATAGATATAGTTGGACGTAAACGTACATATAATATGCTACTGTTCTTTTATGGCTTCCACATATTGCACAAACATATTTGATATTTGCCCTTCAAGTGAGACCTCTATTCTTGACCATGATGCTGTTGCCGCTTATAAATTTGTTTTGGGTGTTCTAATTTTCTCACAATATACGGTGTGAGCCATCTTTAATTTCATACGTATATATTTACTGATCATCATCGATATTGAATACAATGTTAGTTGATCACTGGTTCATGATAGGGCCTAGAGGAGAGGATGGCAAACCCGTTGTAACAGCTTTTTTATTGGTTTAAATCTCCACAATTAGTGGAGTCTGAAAGAATTAACTGCAACAAGCAAAGCCAATCCCCTTCCCATGACATTATATATATATATATATATATATGAGAGAGAGAGAGAGAGAGAGAGAGAGAGAGAGTAGACACGCACAATTTTAATTGGTTTGAGCTTCTGAGAGATCTAGCAAGTAGTTGCACTGTAGCTCATGTGGCTATATATATATATATGGTAGAATTTAAGTAAGCACATTTCTTTGTCTCGCATGCATAAGCTCTAATTGATCTCTTAATTAATTATATTTCATATTTAACTCGTTACTCGTTTAGTGAAATTAATCTTATTTTATTGGGATCTCTAGCTCTGATACTATGTTGAATTTTGATGCCACGGGCCATCCAATATTTATCTTTTGGCTCTAATACCATATTGAATTATCCCGAGTATTCTTTAATACTAATTATCTTTAACACACATAAAAGCTAGAGAAACGAAAAACAGTAAGCTGGATCTATTTTAATGGATCAATTTATAGGTTAAAAAGGCATTCCAGTTTTTTTATTTGAAGTTTATTCTTCAGCAGTCAATTAAATATATATGTTTTTTAAAGTCAATTAAACATATGTTGCTTCAGACCCAATATGTCTTCTTTAATTTCTTGCAACCTCGAATCGTCGATTACAAAGTTAAATTCATAAATTTTCTTTAGATCCATTCAAATGAAGCTCTTTTTTATTAATTATTTTACTTTAATTTTAGCATTAACATAATTGATGGAGTAAGGGCTGGTTTGTTGAAATTGGTTTGAGGAGCTTACAAAGTTAAAGTGAAATTTCAAAATTATGAGAATTTAAGAAATCAATATAGATTAAAATTTTTAAGGTTTTTTTGTTAATGAATTTTGTGACTCATGCAAAGTCTATCCTGAAGTCAAGTAAGAATAAAATCATCCATTGAATTTGACTTAAAAAGTTCGTTAAATAAGTGACAGGATTTCTCGAGTCAGAATAGAATTTTAAAACTAGTCAAATGCAACGAGATCATCTATCTCTCTTTAAAATTATATGAATTGGAGATGTTTCATCCTGCATAAACTATAAGAAAAACTATTTTCTAAACCAGTACGATCGATTGATTGATCGGTTAATCAATTATGCATTGTACCCTTTAGACCTCGATAATTTCGAATCTAATGAATTAAAAAGAATGAATGCACACTACATAAATAGTAGCCATCACTTAATTACATGTTGTAGAAAATAGATATCTTGATTTCAACCTTCGTAATTGTAAATTTATTTTCCTCAAGAACCATCATTCATTGTTAAAAAAAAATGATCCAAAGTAGCCATCGTTCTTTATAGGATATCTTACTGCCCTATTTTGAGGACTAAATCAAAAGGTAATTCAAAATTTTTCATAAGATGAACGAAAATTAGTCTGCTGTATACTTGGCTCGTAACAGTGTAACTGGTCTATAGGGTGTAAAAAATGATAGAATGATGGTGATAAACAGCATGAAGTGGGTAACCAGCCTCTTTTTCTGCATCTGCCAAAGTGCCAAGAGCCTCTGATCCTCACATGGTATAAGGCTTTTGATTTAACTCCTCTGTGAGACTATTTAGAATACATCATCTCACTTTATCACAGGATGAGCTAAGAGAGAGAGAGAAAGAAATAATGGTTATACCCAATAAGTGATTCTACATTGGCAACCAGTTGAACAATCTCTGAGCCCTAGTGAGAGAGAGCAAATTTAATAATCTTAATAGTTTACAATCTTGAGTAAGATTTTAGAGGCGATCCATTTCAATAGATGCTACTCCTAGCCGTACCACAATTCTGCAGTTGGTTATCAAACCATTGAATTGAAGAAAATCTAATTATAGTTCAACGCTTAGAGCATTCATGATAAACACAAAGTTGAGTTTCCAAGGCGTACTGTGCATCGTTTTTTATCTTACATGATGAGATCAAGACAAATGTCATATTCTTGAAGGGATTAATGGTGTAGTGTTCTGCAAATAAGCTGCAGCAGCTGCCACTCCACTTCCAAACTTTACAGGGTATCCCACATCTTTAAGAACCATTTCCACTCCACTTAAGCATCCAAGCAATTGAAGCTGCAAGGTCATACAGAAAGACAAAATGAAAATTGTCTTTTACATGGATTGAAAAAGGGTATTAATGTGATGGGTATAGGAGGAAGAACATGCCTCATTGAGGTTGCCCAGATGGCCTATTCTGAATACCTTCCCGGCAATCTTATTCAATCCCAATCCCAAGCTGAGATTGTATCTCGTCCATGCCCTCCTAACAATTTCTGAACTGTCAATGTATAGGGGAACAACCACTGCTGTGACAGTATTACTGAACCATTCCTCCTTTTGCGTGCAGTTCTTCAAGCCCCAAGCTTCAACAGCCAGCCTGCACATATAGAACTCCTTTTTACATTAATAAAGAGTTCACCTGAATTCCTTCATAATCAATGTGTTCAATGAAAGATCACCGTAGGGAGAAATTTCTTTCAACAATATTATCTCATTTTTTTAGGAGTTCTGTGCCAGAGATTTAAATTTGAGGTAAATCGAGAGGTGATACATAATTTATGTTATTGACCCCCCTGGCCTAGAGAGGTAAGGTGTAGACATAGATGATGATGATGGTGATGATTCTAATAGCGATTTTAGCACAAAAAATTAAGAAGTATGGAATTACCTTGTGGCTTTTCCTAGGCGGGCATGCCGGGCTATCACATTCTCAAGTCCTTCCTCAAATATGAGATCAAGAGCTGCTCTCAGACCGTAGAGGAGTTGGATGGAAGGGGTGTATGGCCAGTAAGTTCCCATCTTGTAAAACTTCAAGTAGTCATTCCAATCAAAGAAAACCCTGACTGATTTAGATGTCTTGGAGGCCTCTAGTGCCTTTGGGCTAGCACATACTATACCCATCCCAGTTGGAAGGGACAGAGCCTTTTGAGAACCCGTTAACGCTACATCAATTCCCCATTCATCCATTCTAAAATCTAGAGCACAAATGGATGATACCCCGTCCACAAGAAGCAATGCCGGATGATTGTATTGGTCTGTTTAATTAAGCATGCATCATATCAGTTGAATAAACACCGAAGTGGCACAATAATCTGAAAGTAGAATCATTATAATAAAACTCACCCAGAATCTTTCTTACAGTTAATAAGTTGTTGGTGACACCAGTTGCAGTCTCGTTATGAACAATACAGATGGCCTTGATTGTATGTGAGGTATCTGATGCAAGTTTTGACGCGAGAATGTCAAGATTGGCGCCCTGTCCCCACTCACTCTCGACCACATCAACATTGAAGCCCAGACGTTGCTGTTGGTCAATCCACAAAAGGCTAAATTGGCCAATCAAAAATGAGATAATCCGGTCACCAGGAGACAATGTATTTGTCAAGGCACTTTCCCAAGCACCAGTACCTATACATCAAGCACTGGATTATCAATGAACACAGTTCATTTTATTAGATCAGTATTTTCATCATCCAATCGTCCTAGAATTACAAACCCTCCCTGTTCATTGTAAGTATGCAGCAGCACATGATAATCCAGACACCCATATGCAACATCTCTAAGACTATAATCGAACTCCACATCAACACTTCGAATTAACAAGAGAAAAATGGATATGTGGGTGGAATATAGTACCAGTAGTGGGAATTAGAACGGGGTTCCAGAAGTGGTCTTGAAGATCTTCTTGACATCTTCAAGGAGTGTCTTGGTCAGGGCAGGCACAGCAGGGGAGCGGTAGTCCTCATTGTTTCTGTTCATGGCACGGATAACAGGTTCCGGGATGTTCACCGGTCCCGGAACAAAGAGGTGGTTCTTCCCTGGTCCATAGACGTAGTCCATTTCTGCCTTTTCTCTGCAATTCATTCCAGCCAAAATTAAAATAAAACCATAGCTGATTGCTCCTCCAACATACTAAATCAAACATGCAGAGGGATGATCAACAGTATTAAAGATAATTGAATTGGGTTTACAGTAATTTGGATTCACTGCAGCACATTAAATTCCAGCCTCTAATACTATTACAAATCTGTTTTTTTTCAGGGTAACATTGTCAATCTGATTTTCTAATTGTAAACATTGAGGACTCCAATTGGAAGCAAGCATGCAACTTAATTACCGCGTGAAAACCATAATAAAAGAGCCAAATAGCTTGAGACTGATCCTTCCAATTGTCTAATGACTCCAAGTATCATATAAAAAATCACTGACCAGAAGATCAGCCCATCAGTCCACCATATCTCTTGAAACGAAAGCATCAGAGAGGCAAATAAGAAACATCTAGATTAGTGAAAATATGAGTGAAAAAAGAAATCTCATGCACACACCAAGAAAGACACCTGAAAACTTAACGCCCCATGCACACTGATCTCCGTCATATGCCCAAGGCCTAGCTGTAAGCCAACCAAGCCATGAGCTGCGCTCCAATCATAAGGTGCAATAGTTCAATGAGCCTTATGTAAATCAGTTGCTGCTATGACTTTCAATAACCGGCTGAACCATCGTAGCTATTTTCGAAGAGAAAGGTCATGGTGCAACTATACTGCGTCTTATTGGACCAATATACACATGGTCGATATTACCGTATATTCTTACAAGGGCCACACAAGTGCATCAACAATCCATGCTAGACGTAGATTATAAACGAGAACAGAGAAAGTTACATATGCAAGCTATTAGAACATAGGAAATCCTACTGCAAAAATACTACCTTTAGAAGACTGTACAAAGAGAATAGGCGAACGATGAGGCCCTTCTGGCCACCTCCAAGTCTGGTGGGATCTGAAAAGGAAGGAGCTAGCTAAACGTTTAAAGGAGGCCAAGAAACCACTAACTCAATGGCCAGGATCGACCATCTAGACTTCCCCCGTGGCAGATAAGGATCTCCCCTTCAAAATTGTGAGGACCAGGATTAACAATTAATTTAAAATTTGGGAATTGAAAAAAAAACACAAATAAAAAAATGGGTTGGCTAAAATATGGAGAATTAAGATACAACTGATAAGTGCATGATTAGGAAAGCTGAGGCTAGAACAAGGAGAAGAAAATTGAAGAAGACATTGTCAGGATAACGCTCTTCCAGCCACAACCTTTTTTAAACTGAGCCAAATCCGTCCACGCAACGCTTGCTATTATCTTCATCTCTTGTACCCATTCTCTCAGGTTGGCCGCTTTAAGAACCTTACAAGGGGAAAAGATGCCCACATAAATCAATCCACGGCAGCTGAGCAAGTGCACACAGGAACTGTGTGCTATGAATAAAATGAAAGAGCTTCTCTTCACGGCATAAAGTAGAAGAGCTTGCTTCAAAGGTTCAAAGAATCGGAATCAGTTGTCAGTCGTTGTATCTTCTTTCTTTCCAAGTGATATTTGTACCTTCGTGATGTGACCTAGCTACACTTGCCGGTGCAAGTTGCACGGAACTCAAATTTCGGAAAACAAGATCTTAAAGAGACAAAATAATATAAACCGAAATCCAGGACAATCAGCTATATGCAACCTGTCTTTCAGTTGTCCACGACCTCTTGGGCATTTTGCTTTAAGAAGGATGATATTGATACAGAGGAAATACGTAATTAGTTCAACAACAAAATAAACACAAGGAGACTTCGTCCACAGAGCACTGAAAGTAATATAAATTACATAAAATTGGAATAACTGATATTACTGAGAGCAACCCGGTTGGAACCGAATACCTAGTGGCGTAAATATAACGTATTTGCCATGTTGACTTTTACAAAGATCATCGAAAAAGTAGACAAGATGCAAATAAGAACTGGCCACAAAAAATAAAATCTGCGGGGTAGGAAAGAATTACAAATCAAATGTCAGTGGGTGGCTTTAGCCTGATTAGCCTTTTGATTCTGTCTTTGTCTGTGTTTTCAAGCATGCCCTTCAAAAAAAACAGGGCGTGATGTCAATGGTTTGGCATGACAGAAGCATAAATCACTCATAGAATATACAAACAGCAAAAGTTAACTCTCTTTGAACTTTCACGTGTACTCCATATTACAGCTTCTAATCAACCTATCCTCTTAAAAAGTTTGCCTGCAAGAAAATCAAATTACCGAAACACCAAATAGGTGGCATGCCCATCGAGCAGCCACCAGATGGGCAAATGAGAGGAGGAAGATGGCGTCTGGGAGGAAGTGAAGGCATGAGGAAGGGAGGAAGATATTGGATTGTAATGATGTGGTCATCTACTCGTCCACGTAAGATAAGTAATGTGCCACATCAGCCAATTAGCTAGTTGGTGCACCATCTCTAAGTAATCAACAGTGATAGATTCAAGAGGGATTTAGTGATGTTTTTAATCCATGGGTGTTAAGTGATGTTTCACTTTTTTGCTAAGTTATTTTAACTAGATATTTGAACCATGTACACTTTCTCCTAGAAAGACAACAATTAAGTGTTTCAAAAAAGTCAAAACTAGTTTCAACTCTTACTGTCCAAACAATTTCATCCAGGCACAAGCAAACTTTGCCGTACTTATCAAGTAGCAAGCGTTCTGTAGGTGCTTTGCCACACACATCTTTCACACAAGAGGTTACCGCAAAAATTACTTCTGCCACTGAAGAGGTAAGAATCATCTTAGATACGGCAATCTTAAAGATTTAAAACAAGAAATAAAAACTGCTCAAACAAAATATAACTCACAAGCAAGCTCATCATACTCATCTTTGCCAACAACATATATGCATACATCTCCAAGCAATGTATACACAATATACACTGACCTGGAAAATGGAATAAAAATGAACTTAGTCAATGCTTAAAACTTGCACAATCATTTTAAAAAACACCAATTTCCATGGTGTCACCAGTTATAAACGGAAGACCACAATCATAATCCCACAAAACCATCATCCTATCTTTGATCTTGTCTTAACTTCTCATCACTCGACTCCCAAGCTAGAGACTTCTAAAAAATTTCACATCCCCCCATTTGTCACAATAAGATTAGGGTGTTTCCATAGTGAATATTATATATCTATTGGCTTTGTGACCTTAATCATGCATACCAAAAGACGTGGCAAAATAAGGCTAATATACATTTCATCCACGTTTGACATAATTTAATTAGACGTTTAATTTTGAATTATGTTTGCTATTTAGTTCATATGAAGTCGCTGCTAGTTAGTTTAGAAAATTTAAATAAAAGGACAGTGAAATAGATTTACCTCCTAAAATAGCTCAAACGGAAATGCTAATGTGAATATAAACTTTGCCATGTAATTGTCCACATTTCGAAATTAAAAGACAACAACTTAGCTAACTACTAGCAAAACTTGTAAGATTTGAATAAAAAACAAAATTTCAAATGTATACTTCCTATAGAATATGTCAAACCTTGACAAAAAATGTAACATTAATATGTATAATCGTGAGTTATGATAAGGTGTAGACAAACATACTTATGCGAAGCAACAAACAGCTCCTCATTTTTGGCACCTTTAAGATTATCTGCACCAAGTTTCACCAAGAAAGATCTCCAATGTAGTCGTTCCTCTGCTGGTACCCCATGAAACCTGCAACAAACAAGTCATTCTTACTTTCATAAAAGAAATAAATAAAAAGTCGCATATGTAATTAACTATTAGCCAACATTCCATCAGCTTAACACAAAATTCATAATCAGTTAGATCTTGTCTAAAAAATGTAGTTCATGGTATCTTAGAAACTCTTTTTTCGACTGTGCTTGAAGAAATAAAATATCACAAAATTGGAAATCTTTAAGTTATGTTAATGTGCCAAAACTAGGATCTCAACTCATTAAAAACACCAAGCATAATGCTGCAATAGCATAATAAAAACTGTGATGATTGTCATAAGTTAAATTGTAACTTCACCACCAGTAACCTACTTTACCTATATCATCCATCATTGGCATAACAAGGATAATTTTCTAATTATCTTTACCCAATACAAAGACGAACATTTGTAACTTAAATTATAATTAAAATTATCATTCCAAAGATTAAAATTGGAAATATTACAGTCAATTTGATACAGACACAGGCTGAGTTGGAGGGATTAGGTAAAGGCTAATGATGTTCCTAGTGATGAAATTGATAATCCTAAGCATCCGATGGAAATTACAGAAGTAGAAGTTGATTTTTGTTGAATTTTATAGAAATATTCACTCAAATCCTTAGGCTAATGATCCCTAACCCTTTACAATTCACTCCAATTCAGTTTGTGTGATCAACAGACAGACTGAGTTGGGGATCACAGGAACCAAAGTGGAGGGAGTAGTATAAAACTAATGATGAAGTCTAGTGAGGAAATCAATAATCCTAGGGATTTGGTGGTAGTTAGAAGTAAAAAAGCTAATTTTTGCCTGACTTTAATAAAAATAACTAACCCAAGTCCCCAGGATCCGTCAATGACACCCATACAAAATATTTATTTCCCGTAGAAAAATAATTGATTCTTTGGGATTGTACCTTTCAACAAGAATGTTGCCTTCAGAGTTGGAGAAGAGGAGCGCAAGCAGCATCTTTTCTGACACTCTTTCCTGCTTATAAGATGACATTAAGAATTGGATGTCTCCACAACTTTAATGGCATTCCAAATCATCTTTAAGAAACATTGAAAATGCAATAAATCTTCAAATCGCATTTTTTTGTGTCAGTTTGTGAGATCTCCTCTAACCTCTAAATTTAACAATTAACAAAAAATTCCTTCCATTAAATATTTCACACAAATCATAAAATCCATTATATCATTACATAAAAAATATTATTTCTTAAAAAAATTCGAGTATCACCGATTCTTACCTTGAAAGAGTAAAGTAAATCGACTTTCTCCATTTACAATAGACTACAATTTTTCCCCATCAACAATTATCAATCAGAAATTCTTTGAACGAAACTAGAATCATAAAGTTCCACGATAATGTTGAGTTTGTAGAGATAATTGATATTAAAAGAAAAAATGAAAAAAAGTAGCACGCCCCAAAAGCGACGATCTCCCATGGTGCTGCTTGCGGGAGAGACTCTCCCCATTCACATAAGTAAGGCAAGAGGCCTATACCTTCCGGAGAAGACGACGGCGGCGACGGACGCCGGCGACCGGAGATCGGCTTCGGGGGAAGGAAGGCAGGGCGAGATTGGATTCGCAGGAGGCCGGAAACGGAAGCAACCTCGAGTCCTAGACGATGGCAGAAATTAGATTCATTGGAAATGCATGTCCTGCGCCACTACCTTGGATATTCATGTCCTCTATTACTTAACTCAGAAATGTATTTCACCTAGATTACGATTTTTTTAGCATAGATTAACGGGGACTAACTGAACTGTTAATCTAATTTACATTGTTACGGTAGTTTGACAACGTGAATAATATTTCACTATTAATCTAATATGAATGGACTGCACTCGTTAATGAATTTAATTTATAAATCGAATGTGAATCTCTTTGATCCTTCATTTTTTAAACTCATAAGCCTTTGAATCAGATTTACATTGGTGAGTAGGGCTGCTAAACGAGCAAGCATGCTGAATTCCGCTTATGCTCAAACTTAACTCGAATAACTTGAAGTTTATTTAAATTCAACTCAAATAATTTAAAGTTTGTTCAAATTTAACTCTAAATTGAACAAATTTTAAACATATATGTTCGAAATCGACTTGAATATTTTTTTATATTATTCAAATTTGACTCGAATTTGAATATACTTAAATTGTTTAATTTTAACAAACTTGTTTGGAAGCTTGAAACCATCTTAATTATAAGTTCGTTTGAGAGCTCGAAGCCAGCTCGATTATATGGTTGGTTGAAATTAACTTATGAGCTGGCTTGCTCAATTAGCAGTCTTTCACATTGTTAGTGAGACACTCTCCCAACTAAGCTATGATGTTATTTTATTATTTTATTGTATATGAATAAATATAACTAGTTATAATTAAATAAATATATATATATAAAGATTATCCTAATTGGGTGGAGATAATGTTTTTGTCTCAAATTTTAATCTAAATCATTCAATTACAAAAGCGACTTAAATTTGATAAAAAAATAAAAAACAAAAAATAAAACACCCCAACAACTACCATCTTTTAGTACGTAGTCAATAATAATATTTATTTATAATTTTAAATATATTTTAATAGAGAAGTGATATTAAATATATTATTATATTATATTATCCAAGTTGAGCTATGAGTCAATTTTGACTTAAATTGAGCCCTGCCTTGCTCAAACTCGACTAATATGATTTGAGTTCGAACTCAAATATTTAAATATTGAGTTTCGAGTTGAATTGAGTTGGGGCAAACGTTAAATCTACACAAATTGACTAGTTCAATTAGCAGCCCTATTAGTAAGGGTGTGTAATTTGGTTAACGGACTTATACTATTTTTAGACCGGACGGTGAATCGTATAAAAATTATGTGAACATAAGTTATACTTAAAAAACTCATCTTACTACTTTAACGTAAATTTACAACTCAGGTTCATAGGTGGAATTGAGATTGACAATTTAACTAACCCCAACCTTAAGCTGCCCCGCATTTGAGGAGGATTTTACCGGCTCTAGCTCAATTAAGGCAACAAATCCAAGCCGCTTCAAAAATCCTTTTTAGTGTTAGCGATGATAGTGTAAATGTAAATGAATCTTGGCTCCCCCTTGGCAGTCCCATGTTCACCATCTTTGCCTCCCCTCAAATGCAGAGACTGAAGCTCAAGTTGTTCCTTCACCAGAGGCATTACAACCTTCGGTATGTGCTCCTATTCCTTCGTCTGAAATTGATCTTGATCTAAACATTGCTAGCAGGAACGACACTCGTGAATGTCCTGAGTAACCTATCTCGGAGGCTCTTTTCTAAAGCATACCCGAAACATGAGCCTTCGAGAAATGTCTCGCACCTACCTTTATAACAAGAGCCTCCCAAACTAAAACAATACGACGATGGCTCCGTACAAGAGTATTGAGAGAGAAAATCCTTTGAAAATTGGACAACGAGTCGAGCTAGTTTGGGGTAAGGTTCTCAAAAGTTCAAGCTTAGTTGGCACCCTATAGTTCCCCTGGGCTCAAGCCTGGGCACATTAATTTTAAAAAGTTTAATTTATGTTATATATATTTAGTCACTTGGTCGGATGAAAAATAAGAGATTTGACAAACCTATTTTTTTAAAAAAAAATTAATCAAGCCATCTTTGTGTAGTCAAACAACCCAAATTAGCGATTGCCACATAACCTGTCCTACAACGTGGCTCAAGCAAATGCCACTCTTGTATTACTTAAACACTCAGTCCATTTACATATTTAAAGGGCTGATTATTTTGTAATCTCCTATATTTTTTGCTTAAAACTGTTGTTTGTGGAAATACGGTAGCTGACAAGAAGACAACGTACCAGCCAACATAGATTTCGCTTTGAACACATCTCCGCCGGCGACCATTCCCGAAAGCATGCTAATTAATCTTCCCCATTGAACGAGACAATGCATCATCAAAACACCAATGTATTGCACCATCTTTTCTTTCAAGAAATAATGGAGGAAGGCAACGGGGTTGACTTCCTCCATGCCCTTTACCATATCTTCTCATGTAAGAGACGACCTAGCTTATATACAGAATATGCTCTGTTCCAACAACCTCCCAAGCGATACAATCCAAACAAAAACCGTTCACAACTTGCACAAACCATCTACCACTTCTTACGTATCTTTGTTCCATTCTATCGTTCTTTCTTCCATCTGTTGTGTTCCAAGAAGCTCTCTTTTGATGCTATCAGGCCCCATGGAGAGCAGCCCAGTTGACGGGCAGGAGCTAGCTACTCCTTCCTTCTATGGCCTTCTCTCCCGGCTCCTACACTCCATCCATGAAGTCTCCTCCCTTGCCACCTCCGACCATAGTGAGATCTTCCACCAGTTCGCGGCTTATGTTGAGAAGTTGGCGCCTATCTTTGGCTGGATGAGAGATAATGATGTTGAGGAGCCGCCCCACATGCGAGAGCTGATTGAATCACTGCTGATAGAGCTTGATCAAGCTCGAATTCTCGACGAAGGCCATTCCAAGCTAAGTGGTGGAGTTGTTGCTACCATTGAGAGCGTGACCCACGAGCTTGGTCATTGTCTGGGACTTGTGTTGCAGGTAGACATGGGCTTTCCGCTTGAAATCAAGGAGAAGATTGGATCTGTGCAGAGGGAGATGGTCAATGTAAAATTTGTGGAAGTGGAAGCAGAATCATCTAACCACAGTTCAGACTATGACGAGAGTAGTTATCTGAGCGCTGAAGATGCAATCCTACTGCTCAAGAATAGTTCCAACAAAAAATTTGGTGTAGGACTTTCGGAGCTAAGCAGATTGGTTGCGGATGATCTCGTCTCTGATGGCTTGATCAATGATAAAGGTGTCATTCCCATCTTGCTAAACCGTATGGGATCAGCTAAGCATCATCATAGGCTTCGCATACTTGTTTTTCTTAGAAAGCTGACTTCCAAAAGCAACCAATACAAGGTAACCTCCAATCTCTTCTTTTCATCTCTATCATGTTTTGGAGCTGATCAAGTCAATAAAATGAGCATAACTGCTTTCTCTCGGCATGATCTTTAGCCCTTCACTGGACTGTTACGATTTACAAACTGTAGTGTTCAGGAGAGCATGGAGGATGTCGGGCATTTGTCCCTAATTGTTCGCTCCTTGGCAAGAGACGCTGCAGAAAGAAGAGAAGCAGTTGGGTTGCTGTTGAGCCTTTCGAAGGGTCAAAAAGTACGACAAAGACTCGGAAAAATCCAAGGATGCATTGTCATGTTGGTATCTCTACTTAATGGTGAAGACTCTTCTGTTTCGGATGACGCTAAGGAGTTGTTGTCTGTTTTGTCTTTCAACAAGCAAAATGTTCTTCACATGGCAGAGGCAGGCTACTTCAAACCTTTGGTCCGGCACCTTGAAAATGGTAAACGTTGCTCTTCCTCATAAATTTTTCTCTCAAACTTACACGAATTTTTCTCTTGAATCTCAAGGAAAGCATATTTAATCGTTTTTGCCTAAGTTGTGATCAAGAGTGACTGAAATTTAGCAATTTAGGATCCGACATGACAAAGATTTTGATGGCGACTGCTGTTTCGAGGATGGAGCTAACAGATCAAAGCCAAGCTGCTCTTGGCGAAGATGGAGCAATTGAAGCCCTAGTAAATATGTTCAACTCCGGAAAGGTCGAGGCAAAGCTCTCATCCCTCACTGCATTGCAGAGTTTATCCACCCTAAAAGAAAACGTACAACGGTTGATCAACACCAAAATTGTTCATTCTCTGCTCCGACTCCTCTTCTCTGTAACTTCTGGACTAATGACTCTCCGAGAGCCTGCCTCTGCAATACTAGCAACCATAGCGGACTCCGAGTTGATTCTTATAAACCAAAATGTTGTCCAGCAGATGCTGTCTCTCCTCAATCTCTCAAATCCGGTGGTTCAATATCACCTGTTAAGGGCTCTCAACAGTATAGCTAGTCACCCTCGTGCAGCAAAGGCAAAGAGTAGGATGAGAGAAAGTGGAGCAATTCAGCCACTCCTCCCTTTCCTAACTGATAAGAGAATTGAAGCTAGGACAGCAGCCTTAAACTACCTATTCAACATCTCGAAAGACAAACCCGAAGACTTGGTTGAAGAATTGGGAGACTCTTATCTAAAAACCATTACAAGTATTATCTTATCTTCTTCCTCAGAGCTTGAAATGGGTGCTGCAGTTGGAATAATTAGCATTATTCCAGTTAGTGACAGGAAAACTACGGAGATAGTGAAAAACATGAACTTACTTCTTACTCTGATTTCCTTTGTAGCGACCTCTGGCCCCTCACCAGAAGCAGAAACCAGAAGTTGGTTGCTGGAGAATATTGCAGGCTTGCTAGTTAGGTTTACTGTTTCTTCCGACAAGAAGCTGCAGCGTTATTCGGCTGAAGCAGGAATAATCCCATGCCTCTTAAAAATACTACCTACCGGATCTCCCATTGCAAAAGTCAGGATAGCAACTGCATTAGGTCAAATGTCCCAGAATACATCATCACTTAGCAAGGTAAAATCTTCCAAATGGATCTGCATTCCACCTTCCTCGGATGCATACTGTGAGGTTCATGATGGTTACTGTTCTGTGAGGAGAACATTTTGTCTAGTTAAGGCTGGGGCAATTTCACCATTGATTCAGGTATTGGAAGGAAAGGAAAGAGAAGCCGATGAAGCAGTTCTGGGTGCATTGTCAACCATTTTGAAAGATGAAGCGTGGGAAAATGGAAGTAAGGCTATAGAAAACGCTTCTGGGTTGCAAGCTATCATAAAAATTCTTGAACAGGGCAATGGGAAGGCCATTGAGAAAGTCGTGTGGATGTTGGAAAGAATATTCCGCGTTGAAAGCCACAGACTTCAGTATGGGGCGTCCGCTCAGGTGCTTCTAATTGACCTTGCACAAAGAGACGATCCAGTACTGAAGCCAATGGTTGCTAAGGTACTGGCTCATCTTCAGCTACTGCAAATGCAATCAAGTTACTTCTGAACTGGTGCCTGCCCACAACTTACTTTGATGAAAACGATAATATTGTTTCCAATTGATGTTTTAGATCAATTGTTTTTTGGCAAACCTCCCAAGAATGTAGAAACTCAATCCGAAAAGCTGGAAACCATAAAGAAATATCTTTCAAGAACTTGCTAGTGTTAGTGTGTTACCATAAGAAACCAACCATATCAATTAAATCCTGCCAAAATGTCTCCAATGAAGCTTCAAAATAACGCTTGACAACCTACACTTAGGACTTATTACAATGTCGGAACCTTAGTGACCAAAATCAACATGTTTGCTGAGCAAGCACAAGGAAAATGATCAAGGATAATATAAAAATTTACATGTAGCAGAAGGAAAATAATCTGTGAAAAGTGAAATTAACAAAGCCAAGAATTCTCCCGCAATAATAATTTTCTGGCATTGTAGAAAATAAATATGCCTCCAAATCTCTGTTCTGAAAGATAAGAGGTCCAGTAAACTATTACAGCCATTTTATCTCCAAATATCCTTTGAAGCATACGTAGATGACTAAAAAGTATTATTGACATAGAAAAACATGAATAAGTGTAGAGCAGATGTATGAACAATCTGAAAAGAGGAAACAAAACAAGGTGACTACTTTTTTTAATTAAAATGAATGCTTACTTTTTAAAAAACCTTAACTGGTTTCTGCCAGTGGAAACAATTTCTCTAACTTGGCATTTGAAAGGATTTTGTTAGGATCCAATTCCATGCGCATTCTATTATAAGCATCGACGGGAAAACGCTTCCTAAGCCTCGCCTGGAGTGCTGCAAGCTCACCCTTGTCCTTAGGTATCTGGTTCATTGAAGCATTTTCATGTTACCAGAAAAAAAACACAACTTAGTTCAATTAGTTTATCTAAATAAAACCCCCTAACTGATTCAAATGTCAACAGCCCATTTCATGTTCAAGGACAACATGGACAAGCAGTTAACAAACATATCCATTCAAGGGATGTATAAGAATAAAACAAAAGCTCAATTTTTCATTTTCAAAAGCTTTTACTGTTCAAAATATAGGACCATGGTTTATTACCCAGGTATGTTTTTTAAAAAAGCTACAAAAATTCACCATTTATGTATGACAGCTTTAACGGAGAGGAGACCTCTCTCCAAATCCTACCTCAATCTTTGCCCAATGCTCAAATGCGGAATATTTGTCCCACAGTTGTGTTTGTGTCAAATGCCTGTAACTGAAAAATTCATCTGTTATCTCCTTCCTTTGTCGAGCATCTGCAGTTGGCAAGTACATTATAATGCCCACCTGATGCAGCAAATGGAACAAAAGTTACACACCAAAACAAGGGAAAAGAAAAACCAACACAATGAAATACATCCTGCAATAAATAATGTTGTTTATCACGATGAAGCTAAAAAGGCAAAGCTAGACCGTCTATCCAATTGGCTATTAAAAGGTTATGATGGTCGATCTTTCATAATTGGCATGCAGTTTTTAGTTAGAAATGAGGTAACAGATAATAGCGACGCAAAGAAACACAGGATTTTTACAATAAATCGCTCAAATGAAAACCATTACATGGTATATTAGCAGGTTGAAATAAGTAAAAAAGGATGCTTGGGCCAAAATTGGAGAACAAATAGAGAGCGAGAGGGAGAGAGTTCGTTACCCAAGAGAATATATCATCATCACCAGCACCGGAGGCGGGACTCATAGGACTCCTGCTGCGGGCAGTCCAGCGTTGCTCTATTGGCGCAGGTGCAGGTATTCCCTCACTTTCTATAAGCTTCTTCAGCTCTTCAAGATAATCTAAATCCTTCATGGTTGGATTAGAAAGTGTTCCAACCGGAAAACAGTTCTCCGAAACCCACTGCTGACCACCACAATCAAAGCCCAAAATTTCATCACTCCAACCCACTCTGTATCCTTCTGATTTCCTCCAGTACTCGGCTTCAGCCTGATTCACTTTGATCACATGGTCCTTATTGAGGGGATCAAGAGCAAGAAGCTTGTCTCTTAATTCCGTAAATGAAAGTTCATTCACATCTAGCTCTTTTTCTGAATCATTTACACTTTGTCCATGGGGTCTAAAACCAAACCAATCAATCAAAGCCAACAATGACATCACTTGCCTAAACTGAAAACAAGTTCAGATCAATACCTGTACTTCTTCCGAGAATCCCGGTAGAGGTCCCGAACATGCTGCAGTGCTTCATCCGTGGTATACTTCGGTTTGAACTTCGGAGGACCCTTCCACTTCGAAAGTGGATTGCACTTGACCACCACAACAGTGTCAGTATATGGAATCCACAAATACTTCAAGTGCTTGTTCTCAGCAAGCCACTTTCTGCAAACAAGACACAGATGAATAGAGACATACGATACAAAATCCAGAACAGAGTTGAAAGTGATCATTACTTGTGGTTTTTTCTGATCTCTTTAATATTGGAAACTGCGGTGTGCTCCACAAGCTCATGCCCTTCAACACATTGAAGGGTGACTTCGGCTACTACTCCAAGCCCGCCCAGCCCACACCGAGCTAGGTAGAACAATTCCGGATCCTTGTCCTTCGATACCTCCATCGTCCCTCTACTCGGAGTAACCAGCTTCATGCTAATGACCTGCTCGTCAATGGGCGGCAACCTCGCACCCGTCCCATGCGCCCCAACCTGAGCAAGAACTGAGAAACCCAATTCAACCTACAAAATCGCCCACCATCGGCGATGGCAGAAAACAAGAAAAGATTGCACTTTTATCAAACCTGGGCGATCCCCCCGATCTGCTGCTCCCGAATCGAGGCGAAATTCTGGAGAGTGAGCCCGTGATCCCTGATGGAGTCAACGAGCTGCGAAACCCTAATCCCGGCTTGAGCCCTAACCTGCTTCTTCTCCAGGTCGACGGCGAGCACCTTGTCCATGAGCGCCAAGTTCACCATCCCCCCGCGCTGCAACCCAATCCCGTTGGGCGACAGCCCCGACCCGACGGGGCGGATCTTACGCCGGCGCTCATGGGCGTCGGCGACGGCGGCCTCGAGCTCCGGCAGCGACTCCGGCTGGAGGAAGACGCGGGTCTGGACCTCGTGGGTGCCGCTCCAGTTGGAGACGGTGTGGAGGTCGTCGGGGAGCGGGGCGTAGCGGAAGAGGCGGGCCTTCTTGTGCTTGGCGTCGTCGGGGAAGGGGAAGGAGTAGTAGGTCGCGGCGCCGCAGCCGAGTAGGAGGGCGGCGTAGCCCAGGTACTTGCGGAGCTCGGCGTCGGAGGAGGAGGTGGTGGTGGAGGAGTATGCGCGGTGGAGAGGGGGTCTCCGGAGGGGATACACTGCGGCGGCGCGGCGGGCGGCGCCGGCGAGGTTGGCGGCAGCCCGATACATTTCGAGGGGCGTCGAGTGGTCTCGAGTGGGAGTCGAAGTGTGACCGGTTTACGGTGGAAATGGGAAGATAGACGGTTTGGGGGTGAACTTTTTGTGGGCACGCCAATTTTTCTAACGCCACTAACACACCACCAGTCTCTGATTTTTTATTGATAAAGTTTCGTAAGAAAATTATCAGTTAATGATATCATTACAGGCACTAAGCGTACAAAATTATATCATAATCAAATTTTCACAAGTTTATCGTCAATTAAATAATTAAAATATAGTTAAATTAGTTAAAAATTATATATTATAAATCCAACTTTATTAAGTTGGTTGAAAATAAATTATTTAAAATATTTTTTTCATTCACAAAATATAAAATATTTCAAGCATCCAAACTAAAAAATCTAATATTAGAAATTATAAAATTAGAAATTAATAATCTAAATTAAGCAAACCTTTCAAATTGATACTTTAAAAATTAAAAATTTCAAGATTTGTGTTGAAGTGGAAATTAGTTTTATACTTATATATATAAAATAATTAAAAAATATTCAGCTAAATTAGTAAATTAATTGTGGGAGAGCTTTTTGTCGTTGCCCTTTATATTTAAAATTGGTTTAATTAAATAAATTAAAATTTTAATCATTTTTAATATAGTGGATAAGGTCTTCACTATTTTTATTATATTTAATTTAAAATAATTAATAAATCGGTAAATCGGATGCCCATTTATACCATTGGGCTTGAGTAAGCTTTTATTTTTCAAAAGGTCAACTTCATGTAATTTCTACAAAATCATCAAGTTATTAATTTTATAAAAAAAACTGCTGACATTTTCCCATGTTCAAGTGCAACAGACGTGAGCATGCCATGCACACCATCTAATTAGTGAATAAATATATTAAAAAATAAAGTAACGATTAAACGATGAAATAATAAATAGTAATTTAAATAAAATTTATGATATATTAATATGTTTTACTTATAATATTTTATAAATACTTGTATTTTGGGTTGGGTTTTAGACGGTAAAAAATAAACAAAAATTAAACCAATCTTTTTAAAAACATATAATGGGTTTAGGTCAGCATTGTGCCAACAGCCGAGGTAGCCTACCGTGGATGGATAATAGAAAATTTATTTTTAATTTGAATAAATATTAGATAAGATATTGTATTATGTATAATTTATATTACTAGTAAACTAATATAAGATAGATTATAATAATCCAACATATTATTAGATGTTGATTTTGAAGATAAATCTTAATTTAATAAAAAGATATATTATAATAATTTAATTATTTTTATTTTATTTTATTTTATTTTATTTTAATTAGTCAATTCTCCCTATCATAGGCCAAATATTAAATGCCCACCTTAGACTTGCAGTATTCATGTTCTCGAAGAAATGGTTTCAAATCTCAAATTCTTAAACTTCAAAGAAATGGCTTCGTACCCTGGAATTTCTTTCACAACCCTTGATAATCCCCTTGGTAAATGTTCAAAAATAGCTTTATAAGTAAGAATGTTTTTGAAGAGATGAATTGATTGAGAGTAAGAGATTACTGAGTTGAGAGAGTGTAATTTGAGCTTGGCATATTTGTATACCAAAAAGAAGGCACTCTACCAAATATAAACCAAAAAAAGGGAATCATCTTTCAGCCAAAGAAATTTTAACTAGATAACATTAATATGATTATCTGTTCCAATAGAATTAACCTTAAGAAGATAAGGGTAACCATGCATAAGCAAATGGTATCAATGTTCGGAGGGGCTTGAACCTCAAAGAGAAGATGTCTTGAAGAAACCTCTTGTTTGCTCATGCAATATTTGCAGGTGAAGATATTTAAGCTATAGATAATCCCTTTTCCTATGCAAAAAGAGGGATTAGTTACCATTTGTCAATCTGAACAATTAAATCTATTTAAAAACAGCAGCATGTAACCTAGAAATGTCAACCAAAATATAGGAGACCACCTGATGAGGAGTGCAGTATAACAAGAACGCTTGCAGAATGCCCAGCATCCAACATCAGCAGCACAATTTCTAATACAAGGAGAAGTCTAAACCAAGATAAATTTACTACAAGTAATGCTATGAACATGTTTGTGTTGGGCCCCCCACCCAAACTTTAAAACCACTATTAGGTCAATGGGCTTTTAAACGAGACTTGTAATAAATATTACGAGCCTCTCTTAATCCAAAAACTAGCTTGAGAATTAAGACTTTCCTATTAGCGTATATACAAATCACCAATAACCTCTATACATGATGTGGGATAAACCTAACAGTTTGAACAAAAAACAGAAAAGGACATGCTTATATAATTTCATGGTAAGTTGAAATAACACTACACAAGTTTTAGTTGTCACACATCATGCATACTATGCACAGAACTGCAGCTTTGCAAGTGTGCAACTCACCTCCAATTTTGCAAACGAGCACCGATAATCATAAACGAAAAAGTAGCACTTCCATCCATTTCAATAAGAAGAACTATACAAATGAGCCAAAACTTTAAAACCTTCAGAAAATTCTCTTGACCGAGATGATATTCATGCATCAGTCGACATCAATATGTTACAGAATATTGAAAGTTCCCGAATTCAGTCACTATCCTGTACTAAATTGTTGATCATTCCTATCAATGGAATAGTTCCCTTGACCATAATTTCTATCCTAGATGCATTTGATGCATGAGCAAACAAAGATAGACCGAAGGATATTAGCTCAGGAAGGAACAGCCTTGATGACAAAAAGCCATGCCAGTAACGAGGTTCTAAGTCAAAAAAGGCATCAAAAAATCGTCTAGTAGCTTCAAGATCAAGCTTGAGCAGGATATCCATACCAAAGCAGAAGAATTCTCTCTGCCTCCTCCTCTCTATCGGCCACAAATCCTTCCACACATGAGCAGATAACTCATTACCCAAAAGGCCTTGTTCAGAGCTGAGATACCTCACTATAGCATTGGCTACAATTGGAGCTGCTGCTAGAGTTCTTGCAACCATGTACCCAGTCGATGGATGAACCATTCCTGCTGTTCCACCAATTCCAACCACTCTTTGAGGAAGAACAGGTAAAGGCCCACCCATGGGTATAACACATGTCTCATCTTCATCTATGTTCTTCACCTTTATGCCCAAGTGCCTCAATCTAGCCACCATCCTTTCCTGAATATCCTCCATCGGAACTCCAGGCCGAGCAACAAGGGAAGTCTCTTCTAGAAATATACGGTTTGAGGAAAAGGGCATTGCATACAGAAAAGTGGGTATCTTACTGTTCCTCTGCTTTAGCTTAGCATGATCATTCAAGTGGGAATCTCTCCAATCCATGAACACCATCTTGTCCACATCAAAGGGGTGGTCTTCAACCTCGGCAAGAATTCCATAAGCTACTTGGTACCCAGGGTTGTAACGCTTATCATATTGGACAAGGCACCTTGAGAACCCCGTGGCGTCAAGAACCACCGCTGCTTGAACAGTGACCCCATCATTACAAATGAGATAAGACTTTGCCTCCTCATGAACCACTTTCACCACTTTGGACTGGTGGAATTTGACACCATTGGCTATGCATTTCTGCATCATCCTGGACTTCAACTGCTTCCTGTTCACCCTCCCATAGGGCCTGTCAAGCTGCTTCACGCTCCGGTCGTCGATGTAAACAACAGCACCAGACCATGTGGTGTCAAGGCAATCTAGAAGATCCATAGCTTCAAACTCATCAACCCACACCCCATAGTTGTTGGGCCAGATCAATTTGGGAGAAGGGTCGATACAGCACACAGAGAGGCCGGCCTCAGACACCTGCTGCGCCACTGCAAGCCCAGCCGGGCCGCCACCAACAACCACCAAATCCATCACCGGGAACTTGGAGGAATCATACAAAGGTAGATCGAACTCCAGATTCTCCTTCTTCGTTTCGGGGACAAGCTCCAAGAGGGCACCACTCCTGACCTTCACCGAGCTTTTCCGACACCACTTCACACCAGACACACCCTGCATCCGTCTGGTCTTCAAACAGCAAGCTCGAAGCTTCGGAGACGTCAAAGAAGCTTGCTTTTCTGCAACACCATGGAGTGGGTGGTGCAGCAGGTCAAGCTTGTCATGAGTTCGGAGGACAGTCTCCATATGTCCGACACTTCTCCAACAAAAACTAGCTAGTTGCCACAGTCAAATTGCCAAGTGAAAAAGAAAAAGAAGCTAAACTCTTTCAACTCATACCACGAAGCAAGAAGCCAACATATAACAACTGGTAGCTCCTAGGAACTGCCCAATTGTGGAGCTGCTACACCAGCTAATCTGTCATAGCTTGGAGATAGACAAAACTAAGTGGGTTACCTTCAAAGACAAGAAATCAAGCAGCTATGGAGAAAAAATCTGAGCAGTGAAGGGGAACGGAAGAGAGAGCGGTGGGGGTAGGAGGAGAGGTATCTCTCGTGTAGAGAGGAGGAGCGCCGGCCACGAGCAGTGCCCCTCATCCAATTCCCATCTCTTCTCTTCTCTTCTCTTCTCTTCTCTTCTCCCGGGTAATTTTTGGAGTCGCGAGTTAGGGATGGATTCGGATGCGATTTAGATCCGAATCCGAATACCCAAATCCGAATTGGGCCAAATCAAAATAATAACCAAAAAAAAAAATTGTATGACATTCGAGGTGTCACTTGGATTTGTTCTTTTCTGTAGAACTAATTGCTCATCCATACGATGCACTGTGTTATATGATTTTAATTATTTATTATTTTTATATTTAACTATTTTCAAGTGATTTTAATTTTAATGTCGTTAAAAAAATCATGTAATATTTATTTGTATTATTTGATTTGTTTTATAATAAATATTTATTTATTGCAGTCTTGTATAATATATTTCTCTTTAAAAATATAAATATATTATTGCTTATTAATTATTTTATTTTTATTAATTTTTTAATTTCTCAAATCTACTTACTTTAGAAACCAGAGAATAACGTTGAGTCTTAAATGATTTAAATATTTTACTTTTAATTATAATAATAAAGAGGTAAATTTGTAATTTAATTTATTTTTATGAACTTGAAATAAAGAATATAATATCATAAATTATAAGAAGATACATGACAAATCCTGATGAAAGAATATATTAACCCTCAGGAGGCGTTGAAGTTGAAGTTTCTTATGCTCTCATCACGTTTCGGTATTTCTTCTTTCATAATTAATTATAACCCTACAATAGTTTTAAACCCTTTAATACTTAGTTAATCTGAAGTTGTAATTATTATTATTATTATTATTATTTATTAAAAAATATTGACTTTAATTTTATCTAAATTCTATATTTTAAAAATATTAATAAATTTTAATATATTTATAATTATACTATCAAATTAAAATTTATTATTTAATACTACGTACTTTAGATTTTTATAGATTTAATATATTTATTTGTTTACATATTGCTATTCATTATTAGAAGATTTTAGAGTATAATTCCATTTGAATTAAAAATATTTTAAAAAATAAATTCTATATAGTTATTAAAATTTTTTACTTATTAAAATTAAAATTATTTTTATTATTTGTATAAAATTATATATTTTATTAAAATTAAATAATTATTTATTATTTTTTAAAAAATAATATAATAATAATTTTAAAATTAATTTTTTATATTTTTAATATATATTATTAATAAATTTCAAATACACCACAAGTATTTCGAGAATATCACGGGGCAGGCCCACAGGCTGCAGCAGCTGCCGTCGATGCTAGGAAGTGAAGGAGGTTGAAGAATCAACTTCCACTGCTATCTTTGTTTGAACATGATAGTTATTTGTGCTCTTTCAAGTGGTGCTTCTCATAGCACGAAATTCTCTATGTATGCGTTCATCTCTTTGTCATCTTACGTAGACCTATATGCATTCATAATCTTATCAAAACTGTGACAAAGTTGAGAATGTTTTCCATTCACTTACTCAAATCAGCAAAAACATCCATTAACTTTGATTTATTTCAGTTTTGGATGTGTAATTATCTGTAAGGTCATCAATAAAATCATATATGAGTTATTGGAAAACAAAAATTATTTAGTCGTTACGAGATGCAACAATGCTGCCGAATTCAGATATTTTTATGAAATAACAGTTGCAGCCCTTCAAAGTCTGGCTACCACTGGCACGAGAGCCGGATATAAACCACTTTCAATATAAACCCATTAATATGTCTGCCAATGCATGCTAATTCGTAACCTATAGCATCTATCAAAATTTTTGGAAGCTGCAACAGGGTTTCAGTAACAAAGTTCAAACTAGTTTTACTGGGCAAGCCAAGCCATACCTAAAAACCTGCGCATCACATACCAAGAGTAGCATAGAAACAGAACTCAATAAAACCGTATGTTTAAAAGGTAAACAAAAGAAACCCCCAGGAAAACTCTTCCGGAGGAAAATAAAGGGAAAGTTTGTCTCAACTCGGTTGTTACCAACAAAAAGGATTCATTGCCAAAAGTAACAAATTCAAACTATACGAATTTATGCCTCTAGCTTCTCGACTTCTTCATGGGTAATGGCCTTTGTCGGCTTTCCGAGTAGATCAGTGTATTCCTGGAATGGTGATTTAGTGAACCTAGTTTCTTTCCAGAAATCAGGTGTAAGGAAGCCGTATGTCTTCAGCAAACATTCGAAGGTGGCCTAGAACAAAACATCACAAAATGGATACGTGTTAGTAATTAAAAACTAGACAATTGCAAGAAACTGCTCACGACTAAAAGAACAAGAGTAAGCCACAATTAATGAATGTTACAAATCTACAGCTGACAAATTCCATTTGTTCGATCAAATTACCAACATCAAGTCAATCAAAGAACAGCGTCTGATGTCACACTACCTGCCAACTCAAAGAACAATTGAATACACAAATCCAATAGAAGTTATAAAACTGAAATGAAAGGGGGTGACAGAGACATAAATCTGAGCAACAAATGATGTTGTAATGCATATTTTAACAAGTACCGCCGAAAGTAAATAGATGATACTCCTACATTCATCAAATATAAAGCAACTGCCAAGACAAGACAAGCATAGTAACAAAGACGTCACATTTGGAATGGCAACACAATCACCTTCAAGAGGAAACAAAGTCTAAGTCTAACAAATCAAAAAAATCATAAACAGCTACAGCCAACGCATAGAACATGAACAAAATCAGAGTAACATGCCCCAAAAAATAACATCATTCAGTCTTACAACAACAAAATCAAACAGCATTTTCACTGATTTATGTAAACCAGTTTAACCAATTTTAGCTACAACAGCAGCCAAATAAACAACAATAAAAACAAAATTTCAACAGCTAGAAAACGAGAAAAACAATCAGACAGCAATACTAATCAAATCTGATTCCTCTTACACAGGTTATACTTGAACAAACTAGCAAATTATCTAATATTTTAACAGATTGCCGGCGAATTCAACTCTATCAAATAAATTAGTTAGCTTTAACGAACAACCAGATTACCGACGAATTCAACTCTATCAAATAAATTAGCTGGCTTTAACGAACTACCAAGTAATCAACAATATACAGCAATGTACTACGAACAAAATTCAACTTCAGAAAAAAAAGAGACCAGCTTTCGACCTTCACGAAGTTCCCAAGCGTCTTCGTCGAGCCCCGAGACGAGGTAAACACATCTTCAATACCAGCAAATTGCAGCACCTTCTTCGGCACCCTAGCCGCAACGATCCCCGATCCTCTTGGCGCCGGGACCATCCTCACCGTCACCGACCCGCACTTACCAGTGACCTTGCAGGGCACAGTATGGGGCTTCCCGATCTTGTTCCCCCAGAAACCCCTCCGGACAGGGATCACCGACAGCTTAGCGAGGATGATCGCCCCCCGGATCGCCGTCGCCACCTCCTTGCTGCACTTGACGCCGAGCCCGACATGGCCGTTGCCGTCGCCGACGACGACGAAGGCCTTGAACCTGGTGCGTTGCCCGGCGCGGGTCTGCTTCTGCACCGGCATGATCTTCATGACGTCGTCCTTGAGCACCGGGCCCAGGAGGGTCTCCACTATCTGGTGTTCCTTCACCGGCAGCGAGTGGAGGTAGATGTGCTCCAAAGACCGGATCTTTCCCTCCTTCACCAGCCGACCGAGCTTGGTGACCGGCACCCACTTCTCCTCCTCCTCGCGCCGCCCGCCGCGACGCCCGCCGCGCCGGTCCCCGCGCCGGTCTCCGCGACCGCCGCGGCCGAAGCCCCGGCCAAAGCCGCCGCGGTCGCCTCCGCCTCTTTCCGCCATGGTCGTCGGAGATGGGGTGGTGTCGCAGGTGATCGGAGCAGCTGCGGCGGTGGAGCAAGCGAGGAGAGGGAGAGGAAGAGAAGGTGGGTGCGGATTTTAGGGTTTTGTCGTGAGGGATTAGGGTTTGGTTCGACCCTACACATTTCTAAATTATAATTTATTACGTGCATATATCATGCATAAATTTTAATTTTATAAAAAACATTCTCCATGAAATATTATAATAGTTTAAAATATTAAATATAAATTCTGATTAATTCTGTTACCATATAAGATCCTAATTGAACAAAAATATAATATAGTAATTTAATTTATTTTTATTTTCATTTTTACTATTTTTTGATCGATCAAATCTCCAACTTTTAAATAAAAAGTATTGAATTCATCTCTTATTAATAAGAGTAGATATCTTAAATTAGTATAAAAGTAGAACCAATCAATTATAATTATAAATAACTTATTTCTTATTAAAAACTAGAATAATAATTTTAATAATAAATAAATATTATTGTAATTATCTATTTAGTTGCTCATTAGTAATGCAATCAATATTTATAATAAGACCTTAAATTGATTATTTTCAATTTTCTTCTCCCAAAAAAATAGGAACTTAAATTGACATAAATTTGATTATCATAAAATTGAACCATTTTAACTAGTTTACATCTAATATTTTTTTAAAAACACCTAATCAAGTCATATGATTATAAATTAAAGCTTTGTATTTTTATAAAAAATTCTTAAGAACCTTTATTACAATATTATTGTAGTAGTATTTTATAAAAAATAAAATATAAATATTAAAAAATGGTATTAACCGGATATTTTGGTTTTTAAATGAGTGTTCAGGATTTGTTGCCCCCGCGATTAAGTCTTCACTTCTAGTTAGATAAGTGAGTCAGCAGGACCAAAGGCGACCTTGCAACGCAAAGAAATTATACGAAGTTAGAAAATAAAATAAAACAAATGAGAAATAAACATCCAAGATGTTTATGTTGTTCTTTAGAGTTCAATTCAAATCCCTAAGTCAATGCACAATGAGATTGATAATCATGATCCACTATTTGTTCTTTGATTTTACACTTTATACAAAATAGTAAATTTTGTCGTTTTTAAATAAATTCGCCTTCGCTAACTTTGACTCCAGTGCCCTGGTTCAACTCTTTCTAGTCTTCAATTCTTTAAAATAACTTCACCGTTGCGGGAAGGCCTTCAAACGGGAAAAATACTAACTAGGGCGACGTGTGCAGGCTTTTGGAGATTTCTGGGTGTGCCTGGCTACAGATGGCACACACTACACCAGTTCAAATTAGGAAAAATGGGATTTTCCTATGGAACATACATACCCATATGCATGGATCATACCTTTTATTCCACTCTCGGTTACTGTGTTAGTAAGATTAGGACTTCTATTTGTTCCACATACAACAAAAAATCTTCACTGTATGTGGGCTTTTATTAGTAGGTGGGTTGCAGATGCGGCCGCTGGTCTGAGTCTTGGGTGATCCATTCGTCGGGTAGCTTCTCAAGTCGCGGAGACAAACGAACTTGCGAACACAATCAATAGCAAATGGGCCCGATAGACCCGACTATAACGGTGGTGCAATGCTGTTTTGGTGGCTTTGGGACTGCTTTTTCAGCGGCTGAGGCTAACAGCAATCGCCTAGAATGGTAGATCTCCAATTGGTGAGGGGATTGGTGGTGGTCCTACTGTCGGTGGTGGCACTGGTGAGTGGCAATGATGGTAGAAAGTTTCGGCGGAACTAATTTTTGGCTCAGCTTTGTTGCCATTTTTCGGCGAAGGTGGCGGCTTACTGCGCCTGTACTCAATTTGGGTTTGTAGCTAGAGACAAGGACGATCGATTGGAGCTGCGAGATTGTCCTATGGTGGCTTCGATAGGTTAGATGGAGGTTCAAAAGATGACCGCATGCTGCTATTACACTTTTCTAGTGAGAGTCTTCTAGGCTATTTTTCGGCGAGGGCAAGCTTCTACAGTAGTGGATCTCGACTTGGATTTGTTGGCAGTGTTAAGGAGAGTCTAGTGGAAGTGTTGGTTTATAACACCCCAAATCCGGTCCACACTCGTGAACCGAACCGGCATGTTACAGGCCCCGGTTAGGTCGGCTAACCCGAACCTAACTCATGCGGATCCAATCTCGGCGTCTTAAGATGAAGATACGACTCGCAATGCATTGATGAATATACAACCCTAACGTGGTACTACATGAATGACATGCAAATTAAATTTCACACCATCACAATTACGAGCAAAATCGATGAAAATTCTGAAGTAAAACTAACAGGGTCTCCCCTAAAAGTGCAATTATGGGCCCACCCTGTCAAAATAATATATATACAAATATATCGGCATGCATTAACAATCACACAAAATCTCATTTATAACGTATTCATTCTGAAGCTCGGGTCTCAACCCACTACGCTTCCGCTGCTCAACTCTGATCATATTTTGCATTCTATTATCGTGTCTTAGCATTTCATTCACATCATATCATCATGCTCAAACATTTACTCATGTCATTCACAATATAATAACATAATAATACAATATTAAACATTCAGAAATCTAACATGTGTGTGTGTACAAGACCTCATTGCTCCTTCGTCCAAGCTGGCTCCTCCAACTCGTGATTATTACCTACATATAGTATAAAAACACGTCAGTAACAAGTGTTACTGGTCCGGAAAATAAAATAACTATAACAAGCTGGCTATGAGAGCAAACTCTCATATGAAAGAAAACCATATACTTCCTCAAGAACACTCTGAAGGGCACTACTGAGGAGCCACTGGGCTGCAGACTCGGTAGCATCCCGAACTTACTGATCTGCTGCTGGTACTGTGCTGCTCTCGGCACTTCTTTTCAGTACTTCTCATGAAACTTTATCCTAAGCCCTCTCCTTACCTCCATATTTCTCCTGGCCTTGAGCACGAAGGCCGAGTACTCTCAGGCAGTCGCCTTTAGTACCCTTTGAACCACAAGTCCGGACATGCGCTGTACTAAACAGTACCCGTAAACCTCCACGTTCTCCGGGTGTGAGGAACTCAAACGCGGAGTTGTCAGGATCCCTCGGGAATGGAACAGTCCGCTGGCACTAATCCAGAGCCCGCTTTGACTGTCACGGCATCCTCTGCATGGTACGTGCAGTCGATTTCTCCGTCTCTCGTCTCACTAAAAACGCGAAAACTACATATATATATGGGCTGGGTAGGGATTTATATAATAGGCCCGAAGGCAACTTGTGGTGGATCTTGGTTTCGAAATCATCCTCGAGGGATCTCATCCTCGAGGGGTTATTAATCCGGAAAATGTTCGGTTAAATGGCCCGAGTTAAGTGGGATCCGATAAAACGCCACTTAACCCGTCCTGCAGGCAATAAATTAAACATACAATAGAAAGAGTAAATCAGAGACGAGTCCTAAACGGACCTGGTAGAAGCTCCAAGCGTGTCATCGCGCCTAGGCGGCGAGCTCTTATTCCGTACCTACACATCAAAACTAAATACTAACGCCCGCTAACTAAATGATGCATCAAACTCAACACAATTAAACACAAAATAATCAATCATCAAATAACCATAAATATGAAAATAACTCTAACTCATCCTATTCATGACAATTTTATTGTATTTTTCCTAAGTTACATCATACACGATTATCATGCTCAATTTACTTACTTCATTAAATCACTTAACCTCCATAAACTATCAATCACATCATGTAACTTATCACTTCATCACTTATCCTCCATTCACTATCAATCACATCATAAATTAATCCTAGCATGTTGTGCTAACAATCATCATCAATTTTAAATAATCAAATCGGAGGTAATTATACCTCACGTCGTCGGCAATCGGCGACGGCTAGGGTTCTGTCGCGCATCTCGGAGCTCGAATTCGGCGCTCCTCGGCATCCGATGTTCGATCGAGTCCAACTGGGTGAGCTCCGCGGAAGATCCGGTGAATTCTAACGAATTCCGGAAATTCCAATTTTCCGGCAGTTTTCCGGCAGCTACTGGCGGTTTTTCGGTGGCTTCCGGTGGTTTTCCGGCGACAATAGCCGGCGGCGTCTACTAGTCGGAAAGTGGTCGTGTTGGGTACCCTCGGAACCGGCTCGGCGAGCCCGACTCATCTATGACATCAGCGTGGCCAATGGAGGTGGCGGCTCACCGGAAAATGGCAAAACAGAGCCGGCGGCGATGGGTCGCTAGATCCGGCCGGCCACGGTGGCGACGGCCTCCGTTCCAGTCGGGGAAGGTCGCTGGAAGGCTGAGGGTGTTGAGGTGACCGACCGATCGCGGCGGCGCTGGTCGCCGGCGACGGGATCGGCGACGGAAGCGCAACGCGGGCGCGGCGTCACGGCGTGGCTTCCTCGCGTCGCGGCGGTCCGATGGGGGCCGGACCTGGTCGGGGCGGTAGGGCGACGCCGTGGCCGGAGCTGGGCGGCGGTCGATCGGCGGCCAGGCGGCGTCGGCGGTGGCGGCGGTGGCGCGCGAACAGGGGCGGCGCGGGCGAGGGTTTGGGGAAGAAGAATGGAAAGGTCGAGGGTGTGTGTGGTGGCAAACTCGTAAATATTACTTGACTCGTCTCCGGCTCGAGTCAAGTATAATAACTAAGTCGCATTAAATCCTAAAAAAATTCATAAAAATCGGGAAAAATCCCGTAAAATCAAACAACACCACAACATTATAATGATATGCTCTATGACTAACAACCCACCCAGACTGCCCGAACGCGTCCTAACGCGGTAAACGGCCTAATACTAATTCTACGATCCACTATATATAAAATAATAAAAAAAATGACTGGCATACTCTCATATATCTGATAACTCATTCTGTTCTGCTATGTTCATGACGTTATCATCATATACTTGGGTACGCATGACCCTCATAGCTCATACACGCGACTGGCATCGGCTCGGTACACGTGTCCTGAAACTGACTCAACTCGAAAAAATAACGGTCGACCCGACCGGTTCTGAATATAAAACCCTAACTCGAATCGTGGGTTTTACATGGTTTGCCAAGCGGTGGCTTAGGCCGGCCATGTGGAGGGCCCAAAGTTAACGGCTTGTTGCTATTTTTTGCTACTAAGCTGCTCTGGCGAGTCACTTCTTGAAGCTTTTTCAACGACGGAGGTTTTTTAGGCGGTGACTCTTGGATGGGTTTTGTTCCTGGTTGTGAGGAGGATCTAGGGAGGGTTGTGGTGTGGCTAGTGATGGCTCAAATCGACCGGATGGAGTTCGAAAAGAGGGCTACTTGATGGCACTTCACAACTCACCTTCTCAAAGCTTTTTTGGTGACGGTGGGCTTCTCCTACTAGGTTATGTTGAGGACACTCCAAACTCTAATTTGGTGGGCTTGATGGTCACCGGAGATGGATCTCCAACGTGGGGCTCCTCCTCTTTCTTCTTCCTTCATGCTTCTTCTTCCTTCTCTTCTTTTCTCTTTGCAATAAAATCGAGCCCCCCCACTTCGGAATCCTCTAGCAAAGCTCTTAGCTAGGTGGTGTACGGGAGCACTCAAAGGTTGGCAACAATGGGTAGGGGGTTGCCAGAGATGGATCTTCGGTGAGGGGCTCTTCCCCTTCTCCCCTCTTCTTGTTTGCTTCATTTCTTCTTTAATTTTCTTCAAAACAACAAGCCCCCCTTTTTCACAGATTTGTCATGAAGTATTTATGGAAACCAAGCCTCCCTTCTTCTCCCTTGGTTGGCTCCATATTTGATGGCCCGAAATCTTCACCGGCCTCCTCTTATCTGGTCATCCTTCATCTTATCCTGTCCCCTTCTTGTGGAGCTGCCACGACCTATTCCAAAATTCACTGAGGGTAGGATAAGGATGTGGATATGGGTTACCGGTGTAACACCCCAAATCCGGTTCATGCTCGTGAACCAAACTGGTATATTACAGGCCTTGGTTAGGTCGGCTAACCTGAACCTAACTCATGCAGACCCAATCTCGGCGTCTTAAGATGAAGATACAACTCTCAATGCATGGATGAATGCACAAACCCTAACATGGTACTACATGAATGACATGCAATTTAAAATACACACCAACACAATTACGATCAAACTCAATAAAAATTCTAAAACAAAACGGAAAAAATATCCCCTACAAGTGCAATTAGGGCCCACCCTGTCATATATATATATGCAAATATATATATAACTCTATATCAAACAATCTCATTCATACAAAATACAAAATCTAACATGTCGTAACTCATTTTGAACTTGGGTCTCAACCCACCACGCTTCCATTGCACAATCTATTTGTGTTCACATCATCTCATCATCTCTTAGCACTTAATTACATCCTATCATCATATCTTAAGTATTTAATCACATCATATCATGTTTCAGCATTTCACATCATTCTCAAGATAATAACATCATAACAAAAACATTAATTACTTTATCGACTGACATGTGTGCAAACGACATCATTGCTCCTCCGTCCAAGCTGGCTCCTCCAACTCGTGATTATTACTTACATATAGTATAAAAACACGTCAGTAACAAGTGTTATTGGTCCGAAAAATAAAATAACTATAACAAGCTGGCTATGAGATTAAACTCTCATATGAAAGAAAACATCATATACTCTACGTGAACACTCTGAAGGGCACTACTGAGGAGCCACTGGGCTGCAGACCCGATAGCATTCCGAACTTACAGATCTAACTAATGCTGCTCTCGGCATTTTCTTACTTCATTTTCTGGTCTCAAATCCTAAGCCCTCTCCTTACCTCCATATTTCTCCTGGCCTTGAGCACGAAGGCCGAGTACTTTTAGGCAGTCGCCTTTAGTACCCTTTGAACCACAAGTCTGGACATGCGCTGTACTAAACAGTACCCGTAAACCTCCACGTTCTCCGGGTGTGAGGAACTCAAACGCGGAGTTGTCAGGATCCCTCGGGAATAGAACAGTCTGCTGGCACTAATCCAAAGGCCGCTTTCACTGTCACGGCATCCGCCCATAGTACGTACAGTCGGTTTCTCCATCTCTCATCTCACTGAAAACGCGAAAACTACAAATATATAGGGCTGAGTAGGGATTTATATAATAGGCCCGAAGGCAACTTGTGGTGGATCTTGTTTTCGAAATCATCCTTGAAGGATCTCATCCTTGAGGGGTTATTAATTCAGAAATCTGTTCGATTAAATGGCCCGAGTTAAGTGGATTCGATAAAATGCCACTTAACCCGTCCTGCAGGCAATAAATCAACATACAATAGAAGAGAGTAAAAACAGAGACGAGTCCTAACGGACCTGGTAGAAGCTCCAAGCATGTCATCGCACCTAGGCGCCGAGCTCCTACTCCGTACCTACACATCAAAACTAAATACTAACGCCCGCTAACTAAATGATGCATCAAACTCAACATGACAAATACACACTCAAAATACAACCAACATCAATCGACGATCAAATCGTCATGAGTATGAAAGAAATTCTAACTCCTATTCATACCAATCTTATCGTGCTTTTCTAAGTTATGTCGTAATCACTTATCATGCTCTCACTAGATCACTTACTCTTCATTCACACTTAATCTCATCATGCAACTCATCGTTTCATCTATAATTAAGCATTAATCACATTAATAAATCAACCCTAGCATGTTGTGCTAACAATCATCAAGTTTAAATTATAAATTCGGAGGAAATTATACCTCACGTCATCGGTAATCGGTGACGGCTAGGGTTCCGTCGCGTGTCTTGGAGCTCAAATCCGGCGCTCTCTGGCGTCTGAAGTTAGAGCGGGATCAGACTGGATGAGCTCCACGGAAGATCTGGCGAATCCCAGCGAATATGGTTTTCCGGCAGTTATTCGGTAGGTTTCGGTGGTTTTCCGAGCAACTTTCGGCTGTTTTCCAGTAGCAGTCACCGACGGCGTCTTTTGGCTGGATAGTAATGGTATTGGGTCCAATTGGAACCAAGCTCGACGAGGCCGATGCGTCTACGGCGTCGACATGGTCGGCGGAGGCGGCAGCTCATCGGAAAATAGCTAAAACAGTGGTGGTGGCAATGGGTGACTCGATCCGATCGGCCTGGCGGCGACGACCTCTACTCCAGTCAGGAAAGGTCGCTAGGTTGGTCAAAGACGTCGAGGTGACCACTTGATCGCGGCGGCGACGATCGCCGGCGGTGGAATCAGTGACGCAAGCGCAATGCAGGTGCGGCGCTAGGCACAACGATTTGATTTCGTGGTAGCCAAATGGTGGCCGGGACTAGTCGGGAAGGCACGACGACACTGTGGCTGGGCTAGCCGGTGACGATTGGCGACAGGCCGGTGTCCACGGCAGCGGCGGCGACGCTGCACGGGGACGGCGTTGGGGCAAGGTTTTTGGGAAGAAGGTGTTGGGAGGGACGAAAGGGCTGGTGGCAAACTTGTAAATATTACTTGACACGTCTCCAGCTCAAGTCAAGAATAATAATTAAGTCGCCATAAATCCTAAAACAATTCCATAAAAATCGCAAAAATCCCATAAAATCAAACAACCACCAAAACATCATAATGATATGCTTTAGGACTATCAACCCAGCCAAACTGCTAGTAACGGGTCCTAACGCGGTAAACGGCCTAAAACTAATTCTACGATCCACTATATATAAAAATAAAAAAATAATTGTCATACTCCCATATATTCTGATAACTCATTATGTTCTACTGTGTTCATGACGTTATCATCATATACTTGGGTATGCATGACCCTCATAGCTCATACACACGACTGGCGTTGGCTCAGTACACTTGTTCTGAAACTGACTCGACTCGAAAATAATGGTCAAACTAACCGGTTCTGAATATAAAACCCTAACTTAAATCGTGGTTTGCAACCGAACCCGACACAAGTAAACATGTGTGACACTCCAATTTCGGTTCACCTTAAAACCAAATCATAAATGTTACAATTGAGTTGAGTTATGTCTAAAACAGTTAGTCTATAAGACTCGATCAATAATATAGATCAAAATAACCTGTTTTGCGTCAAGACAATAGAAGACATTATTAAATATGCGTAAAAACTCATCAAATGTAAATAAAGGCATGTAAGAAAATAATTTTGTTAAGCTCAAGTGTCTATAATGTTTATCTATCTTCTTACCAAAGCCAACTCAGAATCACAAGACCTACATATATAATAGAAAAAATATAAGTAATGAATGTTATAAGTCAAGAAATAACTAATAATCAAACTAGAACAGGAAAGCTGACTCTCCTGTTAAATAAAATTGTTTATATACTTCTTCACAGAATCTCTCATAAGGGCACTAATTAAGAGCCGTCGGCATCGGCTCCACAACATCCCCTTCTTACTCATCTAATGCTTTGGCAAACTTTAAAATTATCCCTTGTGCAGGAAAAATCAATTTCTTTTCCTGGTTCCTTTAGCCCTTTACATCCTCTAAATCACTCTTAGCCCTGAGCATAGAGGCCAAGTACTCTTAGTTATATACCTTCAGTACCATTTGAAACCACAAGTCTAAATAGGTAGAAATTGGCGGTGAAAATGTTGTCGTTAGAGGCTACTACGGTGGCGCCGGTGGTGGTGAGGGATATAGATACATTTCTTGACCATTCAACCTAGCTAATGTAAGGCCATACATACACAAAGTCAAGGAAGAATGACAGGCTTGTTTCTCACTTCTGGACCCAGGATATTGGAGATGCTTGCTCTTAGAAATTGATCAAGATGAACGAAACATCATGACCAAAACATGCATCAAAAGTAGTAGAAGGGATGGAAGGAATGGGTGGTGGAGAGATTGCCAAGTCCTTGGAACCGATGTACTCCATGCTGAAAGCCGTGGGAGCTAGAATGCCAAGCAAGACAATATCCAGCAGAGTGCAACTTCTTCCAACATGGTATTGTAATTTATAGTAACAGACTAACTGCATGCACATGATCTACTGAAAATATACACGTGAAATTATAATAACATAAATTAGTTTTTCGGATAAAAGAGACAACCACTGTGTGCCTCTTTAAGACTATCTTTGATGCATTAAAAGTTCTCACATGTTGATGTGAAATTAGGTGTACTCAAAAGAATTGGGCAAGGCCTAATATTGAACATTTTAAGAATACATGAGGTAAGCATACATCTAATCAAGTAAATGATCTTCCAACACCTGTGTTACGTTAATTTTTTTGTAATTTGTTTATTAAGTTAATGATGTTTTCTAGTAACCCGAAAATATTATGTACTTAAAATTATACTTATACCTTTAAGATATATTAATAACAGTGACACATTACTTCAGATTGCAAGGAAAGGTGGCCATCATCACTTGAGCAGCTCCGGGCATGGGCGAGGCCACGGCCTGACTATTCGCCAACCATGGAGCCACCGTCGTCATTACCGATATCGAAGACCAGCTGGGCAAGGCGGTGGCGGACGCCGTCAGACGTCGCCGGTGCAACTACATCCATTGCGACGTCACGGACAAAGATCATGTAAACCTCGCCGTGCGCCAAACCATGCAGCAATTCAACCGCATTGACATATTCCTATGCAGCGCCGGCATCATCAACAAGAACCAGACCATCACCGATCCCGAACTGCCTTCCCTGGATCGCCTCTTCACTGTCAATGGTCGAGGGGCCACCGTATTTATCAAACACGTTGGTAAAGCGATGATTGAAGGAGGGATCAAAGGAAGCATTTTATGCAATGGAAGTGTGTCTAGCTGCTTTGGAGGACTTCCCAAGAATGGTGGAATGTGCTATGTCGAAGCATGCCCTTCTTGGCCTAGTGAGGGCAGCATGTAATGACCTGGGCAATTATTATTGGGAAATATACACTCCAGCGAAAATAAGCCAGAAAATATTTCCCCTACTCGATGAAATGAATAGGACACACCCAAGATCAAAATGGATGGAAACTTTCCTCCCAATTTAGAGAAAAGAAAACCAACCTACTCGATCAACTTTGATTAAAAGATCTCTTATAATCAAGTAACGAAATAAAATTTGAGGAAACTCTCCTAACCTAAATCAGATCAATAACGAAATCTAAAAGATACAATTCTTGAGAAATTGAGAAAAAATATCATACACCTCAAATGAAAAATGGATCAATCTTACACCCTGAATTACGACCCCACTTCAACTTGAGATGATGAAAAACTTCTCCAAACTCTCCCCTTGTGAGTGAAACCACTCCTCGTTATATGTGGAAAAGCTCCACCCAATACATGTAGAAAATTCTACCAAAGTGTGAAAAACTTCACCCCAATAAAAGTAGAAACTCTACCCAAATGTGGAAAACTTTACCCAAAAGAGTAACACTACTCCCAAATTACAATCCACAGACAAAGGTAAAGAAAGAAAAGAAATTAACCACTGTTGATCTTGTCGAAGAACCCGAAATCATATCTTCACCTCACAACAAATAATTTCATTTTCTTCTCCCACATGTACTACCAATAGTAACCATGTTTAGATTTGTAATCCCTCAAGTCTCCCTTAAAAGAGAATACTCCATGGAACTTCCCCAAAGGGAAAGCACACCAAACACATACCTCTAATCACATATTTATAGACTAGAGATATTAATACCACTTGGAAATTAAAGCCAACTCCAAACACTACTTCTTGAGCATTGGAATCCTCACTAATGGGTCTCTTCACGTATTCCACAAATTCTCATCGAATTCGTCGTACCTCTTGGTTTATCTTCATGTCTTCGTGACTTTCAATATGATTGAATGCTTTCTCATGGGAGGGAATATCTCAACAATTATGGGATAAGGGTGAACTGTGTTTCGGCTTGTGTAGTGGCCACTCCGCTCACTTCTGATTTCACTGGTAGGGACTCCGGCGACCCTTCGAAGGCTTATCAAAGCAAGATGAGCCTAAAATGTGCTTGACTCAAGGTTAAGGATGTAGTCGATTAGATTATGTCCTTGGCTAGTGATGGGGCGTCTTTGAAGAGTGGGCATAACCTTGTGGTAGATGGAGGTTTCTTAGATGCACTCGTGTTTGAAGTGTGTTAGACCAAAGTTAACTGACCGATTATGACTTTAAAAAACATATCAAACACGAACATTGCTTCGTCGGAAAACTTAACATGAACATTGCTTCGTTCGGTAAAATGGTCAATCAAGCGACTAACAAAATCATAAATTAATAATATAAATCATATTTTTAAAATTTATTACTAAATTATCATTGATAATTATTAAATTTAAAGTATATTACCCTCAATTTTTAGAATTTTTTATGGTAGTATAATATTTCTTTATTCGAATATTTTTTTAAAAAATAATTTTAGTTTTTATGCTAATTGTGATAAGATAAACTAAAAAAAATAAAAGAGACAAAGATTATATAAATGATATATTAATTAATTGTGAGAAAAATTAACATTTATAATGAAAAAATGATTAAAGATAATATACATTCCCACAGTAGTGGGAAAATGCCTTTTCTACCAAAATTTTCAACGACAAAAGGCCTATTTTCGATAATCTTGCATTGAAATTTGCTACTAAAAAGATTCAGAAGCCTCTACATTAATTAAATTGGTGGCAAAACGGTGACAAATTCTCACCGAATATTTTCAGTGGCAATAATGGCAAAATAGTGGTGGAAAGTCACCAAAAACGGTGTCATGGTTTGAAGGTTAAAATTTGTCACCAAATTTCAGAGTCTATTTGGTGACAAAATAGTTTTGACACCAAAATTTTTAGTAACAATTCAGTAACAAATTTTATAAAAATAATTGGCTAGGGCTTGTAGGTGCTCGGTAAGGCGGGATGACGGGACCACTAGGGCACCGCACACACAACCGGGCACATGTTCTCAAGAACACATGCGACACGGCCCAAATATTGTGGGGTCGCGCTTGAAATTAAAATAACAGCCCCCTTTTTTATTTTTGAAATTTGACATAGAAAAACAATAAATAATGACTTTTTTGTGTTGTCAATTTTTCCAGAGAAAACAATGTCTATTGGTTGACTAATTAAATTATCACCAAAATATTTGGTGGCTATTCAGTGACTAATTTGAAAAAGAGACGACACCAATTTTTTGGTGGTTAATATTTTGTGTTGTCAATTTTGCCAACAAAAAATGATGTCTTTTTGGTAACTAAATAAATTGTCACCGAAATATTCGGTGACTATTTTGAAAAAGAGATAACACCGATTTTTTGGTGGCTAATTTTATCATGTCGTTAATTTTACCATCAAAAAATAATGTCTATTTGGTGATTAAATAAATTATCACCAAAATATTCAATGATTAACTTGAAAAAGTGATGACACCAATTTTTTGGTGGCTAATTTTGTGTCATCAATTTTGCCACTAATAAATGGTGTTTATTCAACAGCTAAATTAATTATCATTGAAATATTTGGTGACTAATTTAAAAGAGATGACACTAATTTTTTCAGTGATATTCAGAGACAAATTATTTTATCATCAAAATTTGCTGTACAATTCGGTAGCATATTTGTCACTGAAATATTTAGTGACAAAAAGGCTCATTTTCCATTAGTGTTATATTGTTCCAATTTTGACTATGTCTGACTGTGACCGACTTGATAAAAAATTTGATCATAAATGGCCGACTTTTGGCCCAAAGTTAAATGGATAGACATAGACAATACCTTGTGTGACGCACGAGTGACCAACCGACACCCACCCTAGGGACACATACGATCACAATTTTGTGTTATTATGAGAATTAAGTATGGGGTATGCACCTTTGTCATGTGTCAAACTGAATAAAAGAAGTTTATATATTGGTGAGAAAAATAAATGTAAAATATAGAAAAATTTTATTTATGAAAGAAGTTTAATCATAAAATAAAATGTATGCACCATTAATCACATCTACACCTGTAATTAGCTGGAGGAATGTGTCTCGGGCCAATTTTACAAATTTGGGGTGGAAATTTGGTGCCAATGTTGTTGTAGATTAGAAAAAAATTATCTAAGACAAAAATTAAGTAGATGCACCACTAATTACCATTGAACCCGATGCCAACAAAAATAACACGGGATAATTCACACTGGAATTATAAAACTAGACACAAGTTGCAAAACTAGCCAAATTTTCTAAGGGTGATTTATTTATTTACTAAGATGACGACCATGCAGCCAAAGTTTTTAAAAATGGGCGTAAATCATTCTTTTTCATGTCGTTAATTTAAGTTGAAGATCTAAAAATACATCCTCATATATCTTCACTAATATTGTAAATCTTAATTAAATATATAATTAATATTTTTTGGATCTCACAATTCAACCATTATATAGAGGATATTGCATCTTCGGAACTCATTTTTCAAAATCCATATGCCTACGTTAAAAATCCAATCAAGTCCAGCGTCTAATACAATCCAGGTTGAATCTCTGTTAAATTTCATACCATTTTAAATAATTCGATCTAAGTACAAATTAAGAAGTTTAACTTATCCTTCAAAATAGATAGCCCAAGTTAAAAGATCTATAAACATACCTCATTAATATATATATATATATATATATATATATATAAAAGAAAAGTTATTCTACAACATGATGTAGAATTTGTTTCTACACTTAATTTGATCTGAGTCGTCCATTTATATGAACGGCTCAGATCAAATCCAAAAAATACTTAAACTACTCACCCCTCCTTCCCACCCCTTGTAGCCGCCTCCCCCCTCCAGCACCTCCCGCCGACCTCCCTACCCTCCTGCCGCCCCTCCCCTACCGCCCATGCTGCCTCCTTCGTCCCCCTCCCCGCTCACCTCTTTGACCCCTCAACCACTGCCGTAGCCGGACTTGCCACCGAGTTTGCCACCGCCGCCTCTTCAATTCCTCAACCACCACCGCAATTGGGCTGGCCACCACTGCCGAGTTTGCCACCGCTATCGGGCTTGCAACTGCCACCTCTCGACCCTTCAACCACTGCGGCCGCCCAGGCTTGCCACCGCTCTTTTTCTAATGTTTGGAAATTTTGGTTTCGTTAATTTTGACCTTCAATCGCCGACGGGAAGAAGGGGTAGCAGAGGAGGGAGGGTGGAGTGGTAGGGCGACGGGGGTGGGACGGGGTGGGAGGAGGGAGGGGTGAGGAGTTTAGGTATTTTTGGATTTGATCTGAGCCGTTCATATAAATGGACGGCTTAAATTAAATTGGGTGTAGAAACAATTTCTACATCATATTGTAGAATAACCCATATATATATATATATATATATATATATATATATATATATCATATATACACTTAGCTTTATTATAACGGGTATTGAATATGAAACTAATACTTTAAGTGAGGAAGGAGTAATTGACCAACCATATTCAATTAACATGTATGACAACTTTTAAGTCTTCTCCCAAATACAGGATTTCACCCCTCTCCGTCGAAAAAAAATAAAAATTCACCACTCTGCTCATTCATGAACTATGTCAATGTTTAACTCACAAAAATCCATATTTTTAATTCTTTTTTTTTAAATTTACTGCATTTTCGTTCATTATAAAATCAAACAAATTAAACATTTTCGCAACCCTAGGGAGATTTTTGTCGTGTTTTGCCTTCCAAACAAATTATCTCAATCAATGTTCACAAATCTTTAATTTAATTGATACTACTCTTAATTATTCTTAGATTAAATCATTTGGGCCCCTAACCTATTAACAGTTTCCTACACTTATAAGGAGTTTGGTTCCCGGTAGAAAATTTTATATGGAATCTCTATAAAATTTTGTCATATTTTTTATTCGTTATAATTATAAAAAAGCGAGAGTTCATAAAATTATATTTGGTAAGGGAGAAAGAAAGGAACAAACATTAGAAAAAAATAAATAGGTTCGACCATTTTTTTTCCTAACAATTTGTAAAGCTTTTTGGAAACAACCTCTACTACTTTATATTTTGAAAACAACGCTACTAAATGACCTATAAGACATTTAACCAACCAAATTATAACAAACAAAAATAATATATTAAATTATAAAATATCTTTTACTTGATTCGAGTTTATCCCTGAAATCACAGTTCATCATCTCCTTGTACAATTTAGAGTTTATCTGATATGACATCTACTGTAAAACCCGTGACTCGAGTCAGAGTTTTACAGGAGTGAACCAGTCGGTTCGAGTCGAGTCAGCTTCATGGACCGCGAGCTGGG
>JAURVB010013461.1:0-56369 GCA_033002965.1 Piper betle | reverse complement strand
TCCCTCCTTCATCGTCAGTTCAAAATACTCGAGACAGATTGCCCCAGCTCCATGGACAGCTAGACCACCCAACATACTACTCCACGTGAAGACATTCCTCTCTCCCTCACTCCGCATCAAATCAAACACCTTTAACACCTCTCCGGGCTCCCCTTGCTGCAAATAACCCGACACAATCGCATTCCAAGCGGCCAAATCCCGGCGAGGCATTCGATCGAACAGTTCCCAACCAGGACCATGTTGCCGTCACCCGCAACCGCACTCACCACCGCCGTCCTCGTTACCAAATCCGGATCCTTCACGGTCCTATACAAAACTCTCGACCATACCCAGATCGCATAAACGACCATACACACAAATCAACCCGCTCTGCACATGCTGGTCAGCCTCATACCAGCGCCTCACCACGGCAGCATGGACGGCCGGTGCAGCGACGCAGGTAGCTTGGTGGGCGCAGGAACGCACCAAGAAGGTGAAGGTGTAGGTGTCCGGGAACAGCCCGGTGGAGCGGAGGATCCGGGCGTAGTAGTGGAAGCATAATTCTGGGAGTGGGCTGGTGGAGTAGGCTCTGATCAAGGTGTTGAGAGTCAGAACCAGTGGTGGAGAATTCGGTCGGAGTAGCGGGTGATCTCCGGATGGTTTGAGAGAGAAATGGCGGCGACGAAGTTGCCCAGAAGCAGGGGGTGGTGGAGGAGTTCTCACCACCAATGGTCGGATAGCTTGGGCAGTGGTGGAGAATTCGGTCGGAGTAGCGGGTGATCTCCGGATGGTTTGAGAGAGAAATGGCGGCGACAAAGTTGCCCAGAAGCAGGGGGTGGTGGAGGAGTTCTCACCACCAATGGTCCACCAATGGTCGGATAGCTTGGGCAGTGGTGGAGAATTCGGTCAGAGTAGCGGGTGATCTCCGGATGGTTTGAGAGAGAAATGGCGGCGACGAAGTTGCCCAGAAGCAGGGGTGGTGGAGGAGTTCTCACCACCAATGGTCGGATAGCTTGGGCAGTGGTGGAGAATTCGGTCGGAGTAGCGGGTGATCTCCGGATGGTTTGAGAGAGAAATGGCGGCGACGAAGTTGGCCAGAAGCAGGGGGTGGTGGAGGAGGCCTTCCACGATAGCTCGGGCGTGGATTTGGTGAATGTGGTGGAGGGTCTGGCATGAGTTGACGAGGGTTGGGTGGGTGGAGACTGTTCTCAACCAGCAGCTCATCAATTGACTTGAGAAATCTAACATTCACAAAAAACTTTGCTTCCATGTTTGTAATTATATATAAAATAATTCAATAATATTTGTTTAAAATGGTAAATCTGTTATGATTAAGCTTTATGTCATTACTACTTGCATTCAAAATCAGTTCCGTTAAATAAATTGAGTTTTTAACTAATTTTCTTATACTACGAACAAAGTCTTTGCGATTTTTGTTTTATTTAATTCAAAAGACTTTGCTCCCTCGCACACCAGGGCAATTTTAAAAACCTCGATCAAGTTTAATTTGGTTATTAAAAAATGCTTAGATTTGAAAATAACCCGATCAAAATCTATTAGCTTTTGAGGTTCTCTTTGAAAAAAGCCCAATTTAGAGTTTTCATGATAAGGGTTGGGGGGTCTGTTTTCACTCGACAAACTTGATATCTTATTTAAAAAATACAGTTTTAAATGTCAATTGGATTTCAACTCAGAGTAATAATAGACCTTATTCAAACGAAAAATTAAATAGGTTAACTTTGAGCCAAACAAACTAGATTACAATAAAAAAAATTAAATTGATTGAATGTGGACAAGAACCATACTAAATGTGACCCAATTTTACTAAACAAGAGCAATTGTTACATTTAAAAACCAGTCACAACTCATACATTGCCTTTTTAACATTAGAAACAAAACAATTCATACAATTACAATAATAAGCAACTAAAAAAGACAAGGACAAATAAAATCAGAGCCAAAACTTAGCATTAGCATTTTTACAAGCATAATACAAAACTATTTGCTTATTTTTGAACTGTTGGCTTCTTCAAGGTAGCACCTTTCCGCTTTTTGGCCCCATTAACCAGTCCATTCACATAAGCAATGTAGGCATGAACATCAAACTTCCTTTTGCAACCTGCATAGTTCATGTATCGTATCTTTCAGAACACAGGTCGCTCTTGCCATCCCTGCAAAAAGTAGTTATTGAAATGCAAATAAACAGATCAATTGATCAAATAAGATCATCACTCTTGCTACACCTTATCCCAATCGATTAGTTCCTCATTGATTAATTTCAAACTAATTGATTTTGCTTCACATGCGACATAATTGATGCAGATACACTGTATGTATAAAGTAGCAAGGTTCAGTGCTAGATGTACTTTCTATCACAATTTTCAAAAGAGGGGATAGATAAAGCCTTAGTGCTATGATCACTTTTATCATATGACTTCTTAAATTATTAGACAGGCATAATGAGTTGCTGCTCAACATGCATAGAAAAAGAATTCTAACACATCAATATTTCTGAAATGACCATAGATAGTACACAGGTGTATCATTGTCCTAATTTTGTCAAACATGTAAAGCTTACGATTTGATTTGGCATATTCGCGTTTCTGTTTTTCCAATCAAATTATCCTCTTTTGTCACATTACAAAGGCTTTCACAACAATTGGCATATTTCTGCTTTTATTTCCTGTGTTATCAATAGAAAGGCTTTCACAGCCTAGAATCGAGACACAAAACCAGCTGCCACCATCTATTACCACCACTACCAACTCTTCGCATATTTCTGATTCTTCTAAATTCTTTTTCCTGGGCCTAAAGCCAGCTGCCGCCACCATCAACTCTAGATATATTTCAGTTTTTCATTTTTCCTATCGAGTAAAACCTTCTTTAGTTGACACCCAAAACCAATGGCCACCAGCATGAACACCGCACAACACAACCATCACCAACACCACCATCACCGCCGCCACCATCATCATCCACCTGATTCCAAATGATTGGGTCGAGGATACTTTACCCCAGTTCATTCATTCATCCATGATATCAATACTAAAATTTAATCACCTGCTCACTAGATATATAATATTTGATGAAACAAATTCGTATTATATTTCGCAATGTTCTCTGATCAGATCCAAGAACATATACCTGATCATGGACACCACAAATTGATCACATGCATCCAACATAACCATTAGGATCTCTAACATCAATTTAATCCTGCAAAGAAATTTGCAAAGACAAATGCAAGATGAAGAACCAAAACAAACAGTAAACTAGATCAACAAACCATGCATGACAAGCTCTTTTTGGTTTGAAAAGCTCTTGCATAAGGTTATTACATTAGCTTGTTTCAATGAGCAAAATTGATTAATTAAATTGAAGATCGTAAACATATCCTAATTAATGCATTGAATCTTATTGTGGTAGGTATTAGTTGTAGGCTAACTAATCGGGCGTGGATGTGGAACTAAGTGGACTAACTAATTGTGGATCACCCATTTTAAGAGAAGTGAGTCCTTTGTATGACTCATGAACCTACTAATGTATATGCATATTCTCATCATTTAACACAACCTCAAGTTGGGTCCCGAGTTGGCTATGATACCCTAATTAGTGTAAATTGGTGGACTTAGCCGTCCTTTTAAAATTGATTAGTAAAGTTAAAGATCAAATGAGCATCTCTATTAATATATTGGATCTTACTCTAAGTAACTGGGGTGGATGTGGGACTAGCTGTATTAAATAATTGGGGAGTTAACATCCCATCCATCTTAAGAGAATTTCGTTCTATCTATAAAACATGAGTAACTAATCTTTATGTTAACAAAGTCCTATCATTTAATATAGTCCCAAATTGAGTCCCGAGTTGGGTCTAATGCCTTAATTAATATAAATTGATGGGCTTATTTTCTTTTAAAATTGATTAACCAAGTTGTAAATCACAAGTGCATCACAACTAACATATTGAATCTTACCCTAATAGGTATTGAATTTGAGATTAATTTGATTAATTAATTGAGAATTGATGGGGGCTAATTAAACTAACTAATTGGAGGATCTTACTGGTAGCAAGAAAATTAACAATTAGGATCACTCAAATCTTTCCCAGGCTACGAGAACTTGTTTCATTAAATTAGGTACTAATTATCCAATTACCTTACGAGTGCTTTTAAAATGTTTAGAAGATTATCACTCACTCGCACTGAATCTTCTCAAGAGCAATTTTGATGGGGCAAATAATTAAGTTTTGCAGGCTTATATCTTGGAATTCTACTTGTCTACCAAAGTATCTTAGTGGTTTGGGCATTAGAAACTTTGAGTGTAAGGGCTCACCCATCCAAATTTCAGCACATTTGGATATTATTAAGCCCGTCCGAAAAGTCGTTTGCTAAGCCCATTCAATTAAAACTATAGAATTGATTAAAGCCTACTAAGTGAAAATGAAACCAAAACCTTAATTAAGTTAACTAATAAGGTTTAACACTTCACTTACGACCTAATTAAGATAATTAAGTGATGTTTAATTGTTTAGCCTGTGTGGAGGCTTTGCCTCATTTTGAGTGCCAAAGTGACCTGATTCTTATTTGGTTCCATCTCAAAGTAAGGTATCCCGGATGAGCTCACTGACTAGAATATGGAGCTCTACTCGTCCAGGTCTGTGGGACTCTCCCTTTGCTTCATTTTTACTTGACTCTCTATGTGTCGAGTTTAACCACGTTTTTGACATAGGACGACATCGGGGCCTTTATCTAATCCCTCAAATGTTGGGTCATTTAGCCGTGTTTTCTACACATGTTTAATAAAATTCAAGGTTGAGACCCCTCGATGGTTTTAGAAAGATAAGATCAAGAAACTAACTATTAAATCTTCTGTCAAGCCTATATGTATAAATATGAGGGTTTGTGGGTTTTACGACTAAGAGTGTGTACGGGATATATGGACTGCACTAGTACTCCTTCAAACCCTGAGGTAGTGCGGAGTATGAAGGTACTGCATAACACAATACATTTTTGTAATTTGTGGCACTAACTTATCCTTTTTCCACTCGAGTACCGTGGCGGGTGTAATATGGAGGATGTGTTATATGTATGAAACTGAATATTAGTCATTCATACGGACCAACACTCATTTAAGTATGTTTGCTTACCGCCCAGCTTGTTATTTTGCCGGTAGTTATTCAGACCGGTAATCAAATTTATTTGATTATTGACATGGTTTTCTCTTATATATAGGTTAGGTTTCCTGGCGTTGGCCAACCTATGAGCATGGATCAAGCAGCTCAGTGCCAGTGGTGGCTTGGGCCCTGTGTTATGTTGTGTATTTTGGACTATGTATTTTGTATGACTTACATGTGCCCTAATTATGTGAATCTTGTGTGATTCGGATGTATGTCATGATGGTTGTGCTAGCATATTTTATCCTTATATTATTATATTTTACTATGGAGTTACAATAATTTGGGGTAAGGCTAACCATCATTTGCAGGGAATATAAGCCTGGGAGACCTAGAACACGACGAGGAGCTAAGTCAGGTACACAAAACGTATTTGGTTGCATCTATTTGTGTGTTAGAGTAAAGTGGGTGGATGAGCTTATGGTTCACACATGTTGAAGACCCACGTAAAGTCCGAGTATAAGGGTTTGATGCCCTGATACCCGATGATGCTGTGTAATTTCTCTCACACTTTAATTATTGCTCGTGTAGGGTATGTGAAATAGGTAACCACAACCCTTGTTTAAATACTCGCATCATCTTCATATAACTAATAAGAAGACCTAACCCATTTACTTGAACTAAGTAGTAAGAATATGATGTACGCAACAACATGCAACCTTAAAAATGTTGCGTTGGTTTGCTTCTTCTAAAGGTAGAAGTGATCATCACATTTTTAAAGTCACCGCTCATAGTCGTAGGGGAGGTTGATAACTCTGTAAAAGAGTTATTATTCTGTGCATTTCATATTTAGTTTTTGTCACGTTTCGAGTGATTTTTATTTAATTTTATGAGTTTAGGAGTTTATTAAGTATTACTAATAAAGAGAGAAATAATCGTGATTTTAGTGTAAAAGTGCTAACTAATGTTGTTCTGCAGGTATAAGAGTTAGAAGATGATCTGGAATGAATTCAGGGCAAAATCAGGCCAAAAGTATAACTTGGAAACTGTAGCCAAGAGCAGAGTGCTTGAGCGTTGGTACTATAGCTAGGAAGAAATTGTGGCTCTGGCAATGGAACCAAAACTTGATGTGAAAATTATAATGCAAGTGTGCATATGGAAGTATCGTCCCACGAGGAATTAGTACTAGAAAATTTTAATTACCAAAACTAATTTAATTAATTATACTTAAACAAAAATGAATTAAAAGAGTGATTTAATTGCGAATTAAAACTAAACTAATTTAAAACGCAATCTTCAAATCAAATATTCAAGACGACAAACGTTGGATTTTCAATTTCACCTAGTGCTATATATGATTAAAGTTATAACTTGTGTATGATTAAAGTTATAACTTCTACATATGAATTGCACATTTGGATCATTAACCATGAGAGTTAATTATTCATGGAATCTCTTAGATTCACCATAAACTTATTACTTGCACCCAACTCTTATATTTCTATGAAATTGTGTATGCAAAATGATACATTAATCTCTGCCCTTAATAGTTACCCCAGACATATGAGTGTATCTCTATCTCATATATGAATCACCCTAAATAGATGAACAAAGACTATTTTATTCAACGACAAATTTAATCTTTCTATCTTTAAACAAGATCAAATCTCTAGATCTAATAATAGATGGCCAATCCAATGATAGCATTAAGAACATAATAAAATAGATGATCCAAAAAATACAATCACATAGATAAAAATTAATAACCTTTAGTAATTCATACACTAGGTGTCATTGAAAATTCTAGAAAAGAATTTACCTCATAAAGTATTTAATTAAACTCAAGAAATTCATGTGCGATATAAAAGACATTATTTAAATACAAAGAAAAGTAAATCAAAATAAAGAAAAACTCTTTTTGGGAAGCGTATTCTTCTTTTGATCTAACTTCTTTGTAGTTCCTTCTCGCCTCTCATGCCGTCTCCAAGCTGTCTCTAATTCTTCTTCCAAGCCTCCCCTCTTTAAAACACTAATCAAGTTTATAAATGATCCACCAAATATTAGAAAAGGGGACCATAATAAAATCCCAAAAAATAAAAAATCTGTTTTTATGCTGCCAGCGCTCGAGCGCTCTGAATTCTAGTGCTCAGCGCTCTAGCTATCGGTCACTAATGTCTTCTTAGCTACAATACCAGTGCGCGAGCACTTTGCACCTCGTGCTCGAGCACTCCACTCTCAGCTATGGTTTCCAAGTTGTACTTTTGGCCCAATTTCACCCCGGATTCGTTCCAGATCATCTTCTAACTCTTATACCCGGCCAGAATAACATTAATTAGCACTTTTTACACCAAAAATCACGATGATTTTTCGCTTTATTAGTAATACTTAATAAACTCCTAAACTCATAAAATTAAAATAAAAATCACTCGAAATATGACAAAAACTCAATATGAAATACACAGAATAATAACTCTTTTACTGAGTTATCACACCCCTAAACTTGAATATTCGCTAATCCGGAGTAAAACCTAAACTAGACTTGACTCACTTCAATCCACACAACTCATCCAACAAATCAATTTATAACTTCTATAAGTGTACAAATTTTATTCTTTGAAATCAAATAATAACATTTGAAAGGAGAGCTTTTCTTTCTTAATTTCTTTGATAAGCATTTTCAACACAAGTAGGCAACGGGTCCATCATGTGGAACAATCAATGGTAGGACAAAGGAGAGCTTGCTTATAAATTTCAATGCCTAAACTTTTCATCTTTGCCACTTCAATAATATTGTTGTTTAATTTAGAAGTACCACTCCCTGTTTTTGTCCAAATAACTCAATAGGACTCTCAATCAATCGATATGGGTCGCATGTAACAGCCTAAAATTACAGAATATAATCCCACATGCTACTCTAACTTTAACAATCAATGTAAACAGCTACAGCGAAAAGTTCATGGCAATATGCTATCCGCTAAAACATTTAATTGAATTATTAAGGGTGCAATTAAATTCAATAAATTAATATCAAATACAATAACCTGGTATGCACACCACACTAATCAATTACATGGCACATCAAAATGTCCCAAATCATCGGTACCAATACTAGACCAAGTTGAACCAGCTGTATCATTAGACTAAACTAGTTTGAGTAAAATCGAATTGAACTATTGGTCCGTACAAGTGCCAAAGTAACTGGGATTTTACTAGAAGCACCCAATATATCAAATGCTCCCTTATCAAGGGCGTATTACTAACATCTAAGGAAGAATATAGTAACTATCGAGATTTTATTGTGCATGTCGATTTTTTATTAGTTAATTAAATATTAAAAAAATAAAAATAAAAAAAGATAAATATGGGAAATTTGCCAAACACTTGAGACTATTGATTTTAGATTGGTTTGCCAAATACTGGAGATAAAGATTTGAAATTTGTCAAACATAGATGTTGTTGCATGCATTTGTGTGCTTTTGTATGCACATTAGATTCACTTAGGTTTCCATCTTCTGACGCATTAAGTAGTCTAGGTTCGTGTGGGTTGATTTTGCATTTTAATAGGTTATGAATTACAATCCCAAAGTTTCTTATTTCAATTCAGTTCGCAAGCGGACCAAATTGGGGTGTTACAAGAGGAGTGAACATAATTAGGCAAAAACCAACAAAACAAATCGAACCGTGACCGAGGTTGATTAGGAATTTAGTCTGTTGAATTCTAGGGGTTGTGGACAAACCAAAATGCATATTGATATATCAGTTTAGAATTGAACCAGCCAAATTAGCCGAAATGCCCAAATTTTTTTAAAAGATTATAAAAGCTTTATTTTATAATAGTTATCATGAAATTATAATATCTTTATGATGAATTTTTATTTGTTTAATATGATATATATGTTTAAAATTACTTACTAACTGATTAAATAAATCTATTTTTTTATAACTTACTATATAATTCGGTTATTCGATTACCAAACCGATTGAACTGAAATTTTTTGTTCGGCTTGGTTCGACTTTCAAGGTAATGTGGTTTGATTTTGCTATGAAATCCAACCGCCGAGTGTAATTCAATTAATTTGGTTCAATCGAATTGACTAGGCCGAATACTCACCATACTTCAATATATTATTTGTTATATATGACATAAAACCTTAGGCAAGCGCCTTGTCAGCCATTGATAAAGGATGACACTTAATCTTGCCTTAGGTGGAGATGGCAAAAAACTAGGGTTATATTTGCTTGGTTACACTTCGATCGGTAACATTCACCATAATTATTTAACCCTTTTTTTTTAGTCTTATATATATGAGCTACACCTCGTAGAGATTATATGAGCTACACCTTTTATTTAGAGTAATTTAGTGGCTCACACTACCTAAGATTAGATGTGTTGACCATATAAGCTTTATTAGGTGTAGCTCACCTCAATTCCCCCTTTTTTATCATAACCATGTTTATAAAGCTTTGTCATAACTAAGTTTTCACCATTTTAATATTAGTTAAATGGTTAATATATAGTTAAATTTTCACTACTTATATATCATAGTCAACAATATTAAGTTGACTAAAATTTAAAGTTATCTAAAATATTTTCTCATTCACAAAATATAAAATGTTTTAACCATCCAAACTATAGTAATCTAATATTTTATTTAATAAATAAGTAAATAAATAAATAAATAATCTAAATTAAGTAAATTCATCAAAGTGATGCTTTGACAATTAAAAGTGTCAAAACTAATATTAAGGTAGAAATGAGTTTTATAATTATATATATAATAATTAAATAATATTCGGTTGAATCAATCAATCAATTACGGTAGAAACTTCTGCCATAACCATTTATAATTAATTTCAGTTTCATCAAATTAATTGAATTGTTACATATTTTTTAATACGGTTAGTAAATTCATTACTATGTTTGTTCCATTTAATTTAGAATTATGGTAAATCAATAAATTAGATAACCATTTACTGTCCTACAAGGAACACTTTTAGCTTTTCAAAATGCCATCTAATAAAATTGTTTTTCTAGTTATCCAAACGCATGACACATGATTGTGTTAATTTATCACATCCTTTTGGGGTTAAATAAAGAACTTTTAAGAAAAAAAGTATTTTCAAACATAGAGGAGGATATAAATTATATACAATATATAGCAAGAGAATTATAGTTCAATAACTAGATTGTACTCCTAGCGATGAGTTGAAATAAATAAAAAGTTAAATAGGTGAGTCTACAATGGTGTCTCTAACTTTGTTGTTTTTAAAAGAAATAGTGGTGAATAAAATTAATAATGCATTTAAAGTAAATAATAAAAAAATGTTTACGTTATTATGTGAGTAAAGGCTAAAGAGTTTTTAAAAAATTGACAGTTTATAACAGATAGTAACCTATCATGATTGAAGAAAACAAAAATTTATGGCAACAATAAAAGTGGATAACTAGCGAAAAAATTGCAAGGGAATAAAATAAATTACTAAATGAAGAACTTATTTAAGCTGCGCACGAATCAAAACTAATTAAAAATTGATTGATTAAAAAAAATAAAAAAGAGCAACAAGGGTGGTGTTTCCATTAAATCTAAAATTCTTACCAGAAAAAAATATTCAAAGCAGGAAAGGGAATAAGCAACACAATCAAGAATAGTAATAGTCATCTTTTCAAACCCCAAGGACAAACTTGATAAAGCAACCTATGGGAGATAAAAAAAGACCAAGGCAGAAAATCCTTTCATAATCCACCGGGAATTCCAAATCATATATTCCAGTTTGTAGCAAACATTTCAAAAATGCATGACACGTCATTGTCTTGATTTATATCATAAATTGAAATACCTTATCGAAACAATTTATAACAAACAATGATTTAACATTCTGCCAACTCATCTTTATTGAGCCACTACTGGCGGTTATTTTACCTCCTCAAGACAAATAAATGCATGGATCGAGGGCTTTGAAATCTTCATCTTGCCACTGGAGTTTTACGAACACACTTGCAGCTGTCACCTCTAATATAACAATATTGTAACATCATATTGTTATGTTGTACCTCAACATAACAATATCTCATGATTGGACAGTTTTATAAAGTTTTCAATTTTCTTTTTATAAATACTAGATGTAATGGGCTGAACGTGCAAGTTTGCTATAAAGTACTAAAATAAAGTTTCCAATCAAACACAAAAAATGGACACAAGAACAAGATTTTATGAACAATAATAATGAAGATTCACGATGTTACCTTCTGCCGCTGTTTGTCAGCCCTGCTGTAATCGTTCCAATTCAAGGTTATACTTCCAATATTTGACTTGGTCTAGAAATGTTCGGCTTGGGCTTAAGGTCATTTGGCTCATTTCGGCAATTCATATCATCGTAATCCCATCAAATGTCATTGTGATCGAGGGCGGCTTTGAAATCTTCATCTTGCCATCTGGAGTTTGTCGTACCACTCGCCGGTGCACCTCTAATATAGACAGTATCCTTCAGGTGCCTTATTTTCCTTCACCAGGCCTCTGGGTAGTACTCTCAGCTCTGGACAACCATTCAAGTGAAAGTCGTGGAGGGAAGGAAATGAGATGGCGTCACTGCATATGCTCTTCAGCTGGGGAAGATACCAAAGCACTAATTTTTCAAGTTTGGGGAAGCAAATACCAGGTGAATGATCCGACAAAGTTTTATCCCCAGCCACCTGAATCACTTCTTCCAACTTGCGGCAATCGTACAATTTTGAGCTCGACAAGGCTCTGAAGATGTTCAAGTCCGGAGATGTGCTTGAGGGAATCGCAACTTGTGATCTTCAGAACTCGTATGCTGGGAAGTGCCGTCTGACTCATCACTTGCATCTTTTCTAGCCGATCGAAGTCGCCAATGCTTGAGCTCTTCTAGCCAAGGGAAGCATAAATCGTTGCTTGTCGGGGGACTTGAAATTTCTTGATTGGGCATCTTTCGATTTTTAGGATTCTCAATGGCAAGGATGACGATTGGGTGAGAAAAGAAGCAACGTCGTCGTACGCCTCTTCAACGATGTCATCCTCTTCAGCGATTTCATCCTCGTCGTACATATGGGCATCCTCTTCAACGATTCATCCTCGTCATGTCCAACCACCTTGATACGTAAATGACAGCCTCTTCAACGATGTCAACCCCTGGAAGAAGCTCGGTGGCAGTATCTTGAAATTTCTAATCGGAAGGCTTAGCTCTCTCAACTTGTGCATATTCCTGAATGTGTCATTAGGAATCAGTTCAACACAATGGAAAGAGTAACCTTCATCCAGTTCAAAGATTTCCAGTTTGTTCAAATTTCCGAGTCCTATGGGCAACTCCACGCGAGCCTCTATTTTGAGGAATAGTTTCTTCAAATTGACCAATTGACAAATTACCTGTGGGAACTCTACAAGGTGACTGTCTATGCGTAGCTCCTCTAACTTCTTCAAGTTTCCTACCTCCACTGGTAACTTCTCTTCAAGTTCTCATCTCTGCGTCTATATTTCTAGTACTGCATACCAGTCTTCTTAGCTCAGTGAGTTCTCCAATCGCTTCTGGAAGATCAATATTCATTTTGTGGTACCCGCTGTAACAATGCATCACTTGTAACTTCCTCAGATTTCTAATCTCATCCGGTAATCTTTCCAGGTTTGTTTCAATCAGTTCAAGATGTCTCAGCTCTGTCAGTTCTCCAATTGATGTTGGAATTCCATCAAATTTAACTCCCTTCAATTTTATAACTCTCAGTTTGGACATGGATGTGAAGCGGCTAAAATTGCACGCATATTCTTCGGTCCATTCTCTGCGTAATGATAAGAGTGGTCAAATTGCTGCAAATAGCTTCCTCTGGCAATTTGGAATCATCACACCATACGGAATACCGACGAGACTCTGTTTTGTCAGTTATTTCATGAGAGTTAGCGATCCAGATTCCCATGTCACGGATTACATCGTGTATTCTCGTGCTTAAAGGGCTATCTTGGAGTGTCTCGAAAAGGCATGCAGCTTGCAGCGTTCCAAAGATGTTCATTCCTTCATCAAATGCTTCCTGATAGCTGCCATTCAAAGTCAGAATCCCTTCTCCAATCCAACATTCAATGAGCATGTCGGCCTCTATGACTGTATCCTCGGGATAGAAACAGGTATACAAGAAACAATCCTTTTCTCTTTGATTCGACAAAGAGTCAAAGCTAAACTTCAATCGAGTAAACAGATACTCCTCAGCCTCGTGGGATGTCAGCTGGAGAGCGTCGAAGAGTAGCCAATGCATGCCTCCACTCCTCCAGACGCCTTCTACACGCCATAGCCCCACCGATGACTTTGAGTGCGAGAGGCAACCCTTTGCACTCTTTTGCAACCTCTTCGGCAAGTTCCAGAATGTTAGAGTCCCAGCTCTCAATATCGTTCTTGCCGCCCACACTTCTTTTGAACAAAGCCCAAGAATCATCCCACCCCAAAGGTTCCACCTTAATCAGTTCATCCGACTGCATTTTCTCACATACAGCTTCCGATCTAGTTGTGAAGATTAGCTTGAATGTTCTTGTGTCCAGACCAAATATGCCAAGCTGCTCAAGATCTAAATCTTTCCAAATGTCGTCAAACAATATAGCAGCATTATTGTTCTGAAGTGCACCATTTATTTTGTCAGCTCTACTATAAAGGTCGTCATGCTTGTTGAAGGCTAAGTTTAAATTTCCCATTATGACTTCTTGAATCCTATCCATGTCCACTGTCTTGGATACAACCACCCAAATGACTTTGAAGTAGGAAGGTTTCAGAAACTCTTTATCAAGTTTTTTCATGAGTGTGGTTTTGCCAGCACCCCCCATGCCATAAATCCCAACCATTCCAACCTCATCATCCGTGAGAAACTTGCACACCTGCTTGTAAGCTTCATCTTGCCCGATAGAAACTGTGGAGGACATCCAGTTATTCCTTCTTTGTCTGCCAGGAGGAGCTCTTCCAACATCATTTTCTTTCGGTGGTTGTGCGGTAGAATAATTTTCCATCTGTTCATTTGGACCCACAATATATGGAGAAGCAGAGGATGAGGCAGTGGATCCAAATGCATTGTTGATCATATCAGTGGCATTGGGGTTTATGGATTCAATACGAGGCGTGGATTCGATCTGAAGTTTGTCAGTTTTCTTGAAAAATCTGGACATCTTGGTCAGATAAAAGAAGGTAAAAGATCAAATTTACAAGAAAAAAGATGATGATATAAGGTGATTAGATGATTTGCTCAATCTGGACAAGAACTATATAAGTTATGAAGGCATAACAAACATTGGCATAGATTGGTAGGAGAATCTTTCAAGTAAAGAACAAGAAAAATTGAAGGAGAAGATTGATTTTATGTTGCAGAGTGAGCAGAGACCTCATCCTGTTAACACCAAAAGAATGGAAGAAAGAAAGAAAAGAAAGAAATAAACACACACACGTCATATTCAACAATGGTGATAAAAAATCTCAGCTATAGTACAGTGGCAATAACAAGTTTAGATTAGAAAGATGAAAGGTTGATTGCTCCATACACGTAAGCATGAAAATCTATGTTAAAGAGTTAACACCTATACATTATACATTGTACTAGACAAGTAAAGACAGCCCTGCTTCCAGGTTTCTATTTTTCCAAGTTCTCTTTAAAAGGAGTAGTAATACATTTGTAGCAAAATTTATGGAATATCTTATTATCTATATCAATGGCATGATGTTTTTTTTATATCTGTAGCAAAATTAAGCAGAAGTTATTTATAAGAACGCCAAAGAGAACTGAATGCTACAAGAACATCAAAAAGTAAAATAAAAAGAGTTTCCATCATCTAAATAAAATTTTCAATACCTTACAAAGAAAGGAAAAACCTGCTTCAATTTTTTACCAGACGGCTGGACAAGAAGAGATCAAATATATTAGGACCAAAACTTGCAGATTGTTTGTGAGAAAATGAGACAAGAATGCGAGAAGGAAACACCCACCCCTGATGGCCGACCTTGGAGAACGGAGTTGACGGTTTGCTTAGTAGTGAAGTGATCTCAAATGCAGAAGGCTATGGAAATTGGAGATCGCAAATGCATAAGTGGGAAAAGAAAGAAAAAAGGTGGAACGATCAAATGATCCCCTGGGTCATGGACCAACTAATTGGAAGTCAATCAGATCTGGATCTGAACCTGAACAATTTATTTATCAATGAACAACTAGGTTATTAATTTAGATCATCTTCCACCACTTGTATATAAACCAGAGAGGACTCCAAATATAATAACTGAAATACCAACTGCTCCAATTTGGTCTTCTTTTACGTTCTCTCCCTGCAAATTTAAAAAAAACAAAAAAACAAACAGAGCTAGTCATGGCCGGCAGAAATAAAATAGGGGGGCAGAGATAATCAAGACGATTCAATCGTCAGGGAGATGGCAGTCTGGGAGGAAGAAAATGGGCGGGCTTAAATAAATGCACTGATTTATATCTTTGTAAAAAATTATACCTATTTTTTATATAAATTAGGTAGTGACCAGTCCAATGCGCACGCTATATTTAAATACAATTTAATTATTTTATTTACAGTATAAAATAATAATATTGTATTAGAAAATGTCCACAAAAAATTGATACTACTATTAAGATAAAGATACTATTAATATGATAAATGATACATTATAGCTTAATACTTAACAAGAGAATAGAATGACCAAAAACAATAGGAAACAATAATTTTCACCACCTTAGTAAGCTAAATTTAGTTACCAGTTAAACTAAATTTAGCCAAAGCTATGGAGAAGAAAAAATGGTCTACATGACATATACTCGGTATTACACAAAATATATCTCATCTCAATTGTCACATTTATAGATTGTGTTAAGAGTGGTTCATCTACCGTTGCTAACATTCATAGACCAGTGTTCTTATAAAATTCAATTAAAAATAATAATAATAAAAACCATATCTTTGCATCACCTACAATAATTCAATCAAACACATTTTTTCCGAGTATAACTTAGTCAAATTAATTGCACATAACCAATGTAATCATTTTGATAAACCTACATTTTTTTCTTCCCGTTAAGCTCTTACTTATTTTAATAAATTTTGTTTCTAACATATTGACTCATTTCAGCTTTACTCATTCATCAAAAACACCTTTTACAATGATGGAAGGCTTCTTTTTAGAATGAACCATAAAACATAATAATATTAATTGAATGGATAGTCTTCACTGACAAATAAGAGATTTCACATAAAAAAACATACATCTATTTTCCCATCATGCAATTTAGTTTGATAAACCAGTATAATTAGGAATTACCTCTAAATGCCTAGTGCACTTCGTTTTGTTCCCCACGTAATGTCCCCCTAGTGTGCTTTCTTGGACAGTACTTCAAAAATGAAATATGCAAACCGCATTATTTTTCCCACAGATCCTATGTAGCGATCATGACAATCAATTACAATATTAAATTATGAAAGCACAATACGCTTTCATAGACAAAAATAATTAAACATTCACCAACCAAAGCATCATAGTTCCCCATGCAAGAATCATTTTAAGAATGATTACATTTCTTAAAACAAATTTACCGCCAATGAACGTACATCAAACAGAATTAGTTGTTGAAGTATGAATAAAGTAAAATGATGCTAGAATCGCACAAAGAAAATGATTATGAGATAAAATAAATAGCTAAATAACACTATTGAAAATAAGAATACGTCTAGTGATATGACAACTGATTTAAATTAGGAAAATTATTTTAAATTTGTTTATGTTTTTATGATAAGAATCAATAGAAAAAATGAATAAAATTTTAACAAATTAAATCTGATGGTTGTATACATTTGGATTTACAAATGTTTATATCTAGTAAAAAAATCATCTATACAAATAAAAAATTGACTTGCATTATTTCAAAGGTAGATCAAAAAAGGGTCACCTCAACAGAATTTACTCAAAATGACAAAGTAAACTAATCAAGAACTTCTCAAATATTGTTCTCTTAGTTCTAAGCTCTAACCACAAAGAAGTTACAAAAAGAATAAATAAATAACAAGATGAGATTATATAAAAAGGATATTATTTTCAATTAATGTGAAGTCTACTCTTTACCACACTTTGAAATGACCTTCATAATTCCATACCATTGAAGATGTTTCTCTCAATATTGACAACATATGTCTACACAATAATATCCTGGTCTATGAATAAAGAATATAGAAAATAGGGAGAGAGAGAGAGAGAGAGAGAGAGAGAGAGAGAGAGAGGATGGAGAAGGAGCATGAACCCGGGCTATTTTCCCCATGGTTTTCAAGTTGGTTGATACATTACCCGAATCGGGTTAGTTGGGTCTGGCTTACCATAATTCGTGTATGGTATGTTATGTATGTTGTCTAGCCTACCCTCCTGCGGACACTATGTGTGTGGCCTCTTTTTTGGTTCGATCTAGTCGAATCTAGTTAGATATTAGGATTGTGTCCTTCGCAAGTCTAATGTGTGTTGTCGCGTGTTCAGAACCCTTTTCGATCAATCCTTTATTATAGTGATGAAATCAATAAATAAATAAATAGAAATTATATATTATCTAAAGATATTAAATTACAACATCATTAATTTGTGATGTTTTTTTCATATTTTGCAGTTGACACTTTTATTTTCTTCAAAGTTTCACTATTAACATATAATAGAAAATGATAATACTATAAATCATAAAATATAAATATGTGCAAATTCTGAATTTTAGTTTTACATGAAAAATGAGTTATGAGTTTAATTGAGTAGGTATTATTAAGTGAAAAAATTAATTTTATTAAAATTTAAAAAAATTAAAAAACAAACTATTATTTTTGGGAATTTTAATTAGATAAAATTATACCTTAATTTTCTTCATTGAAAATAATAAATATAAATAATATGACTTATGGGAATCATAATGTATGGTGTTGATAATAGAGTGATGAACTAAATAAACTTGATATTTTAACTTTTTTATTTATTTCCATTTTCTTTACTTTAGGGATTATACTTGGTATTTAGATTACAACTATAAACGTTAATAAAAATATGTTCATTTTCTTCTTGGATGAGAAAAATGCAATTTTTTATTAATACTTAGAAAAGACATTCTAAAATGATTGTTTATAGTACATAGTACCAATTTTCATTCACTTTGATAAAACTAATTTTAAATTTATGTTAAAAATAAGCTATAAGTTTAGTTTAGAAGGAGTTAATTAGGATAAAAAACTAAATTGTGTAAGATTTTAAAAGTTAAAACAAATAATTATTTTGTAATATTTTTAACTCGATAAAATTATACTCTAATTTTTCCATACTAAATAATAATTATAAATAAATAAATCTATGACCCATAGAGTTATGCATGGCATCTAAATTAATGTGATACATTGTTTTGGCATGGGTTTTCTGCCCTCGTGATCACACTTCCCTTCGTATTGAGTTATAGGGTTTGGTGGGACCGAGGCACCCTTGCCGCGCAAAGAAACATTGCGATAAACAAAAAAATAAAAATTTCGAGTGTGATAAATAATACCCAAGATTTTTCCGTGGTTTCGTAGGATTTAATTCGAATGAAGATAAGAAGAAGAAGAGGATAAAAAGGGCTGGTGAGGATTTTGGGGGCTTGAAATAAGGAACAAAAAATGATTGAAGATTCTATAGATGACAGAGAAAAAGAGAAGTGAAGTGGGGCTCATACGCTAAAAAAAAGGCTCGTGTGTTGAAAACAGAGAAGAAAGAAACAGGAAAGGAGAAATCGAGAATAGAATCCCGAGGGAGAACTCCTCACCAGAGATGCTACTCCGGTGACCTCACCAACACCTGATCAAAGTCCCCCACCGTGGATTCCTGGCGCTCTTGCTGCATAGCCAAGAGCTATTACCTTGCCCATTCGAAGCCTTGTTGATCATCACCGCTGCTGCCTTCGAGATTTGCTACACCCTACTAGCGTTGCTACCTCACCAAAGCCGAGTCTTGCCAAGGAGAGAAGTCCACAACCCACAGCCCCGTTGCTGATGGCCGGTGAAGTTCGAAAGGGGCCTTGTTGTTGCATTGAAGAGGAGGAAGGATAGAGCAAAGCAGCAGTAAGCAAGCAGAGTTGAGACAAGAAGAAGAAGCCAGCCAGGACGTGCCTCGGCAAACTCCACCATCACCAAGAAACCCAGCCAGTACCACCACAAGAGACTAGAAAGAGTTTGGGGGGTTCATTGTTGTGAAAGAAGTGGAAGAAAGAAGCAAAAGAGAAGAAGCAAAAGAAAGAAAGGAATGGCAGAGAAGAAGCATAGAAGACAAGGAAAAGGGGAGGAGCCCTCTCACCGGAGCAACACCTCCAGCAACCACCAAGACAAGCAGCGTGGAGCTTGGAGTGCACCCAACACAACCCAGCCGAGAACCGCCGCCGGAGAAGTCTGTCGTCGCCGTAAAAAGCCAAGAAAAGACCCTTGCCAGATTAAGAAATTGCATCAAACAACCACCTTATTGGTGTGCGTCTAGTCAGCCCAGGCTGCCTCCGGCCACAACACAACGTTCACTGAGTTCCCATCATAGGCGGGAACAAAACCCATCGGAAAGACACCGCCTGAAAAGCCCTCCATCGCTGGAAAAGCTTCAAGAAGCGGCTCACCAGAGCAGCGTAGCAGTAGAAAACATCAATAAGCAGTCAAATTTGGGCCATTCATATGGCTAGCCAAGGCCGCCTCTTGGAAGACTGACACTTCCACCTGACTCCCCTCTACACTGACGACACAACCCAAGTAGAGATAGGAAAGAGAAGAAGCCGTCCTCGCCAAGCCCAGTAAATGCCTGTCGTAGAAGTGTAACAACAGCATTCGGTCATCTTTCCAACCTCCGTCTGGCCGACTAGAGCTACCACATGACAATCCACTGCCTCCAATCAGTCCCAATCATCGCTGGTTACAACCCAAATCAATACCCTCTCCATTCGGCCGCCACCATGGCCGGAAAATAAGGACAAAGCTGGGCCGTTCTACTGGAACTTTTTGGCGTCGTCTCTGCCAATCAGAGGTGCCTCCAGCCACAAGATCACCACCATAAGCTTCATCGTTCCTAGACCCACCGAACTAGGCAATCGCTGCCAGCCTCAATTGCCGGAAATGTTGTTGCTGGAGCCACCAAAGCCGCCATTGCACCACCCGTCTAAGCAAGTCTGTGGGGCCCGCTTGTGGACCAAGTCCACTTGTTCTACTAAATCAGTTACCGCTTTTCGTTGTCTGCGATCTTGACAAGATCCGGACCACGGCCACGTCTACATACCCCTTCATGACCCAAAACCAACCAACTGAGGCACCGAAGGCCACCTGCACCCCAACGCACCTAGAAATCTCTAGAAGTCTGTGCACACTAGCCAGTCTGGTCCAGCATTTATCCTACTCTGAACCAACTCAAAACGGTCTGGTTCACTCTATTATCATTTCAAAAATAATTTGAAGGCCTTATGGACGTCGGTAGAGGCGAAACTTGCTACCCCACCGATTTTGGATGCTCCAAACATGGTGGTAAGGTTATTTTGAAGATTTGAAAACCACAAAGGGACAATCCAGGGCATTAGAGTTGAAGATCTCAAAGGTGAATTTGCTTAAAGGCAGCAAAATTAACTATTTTGTGTAAAGTATACAAATTAAGGAAAATAATGAATTTGTGGTTATAAAGCCACCATGGATTGACTTAGGGATTCAAATTAAATCCTAAGGAACTATGTAAAAAAATCTAAGGTGTTATTCCTCGCACTCGATATTTTATTTTCTAGCTTGTACTATTTATTTGCCCAGCAAGGGCACCTTGGTCCCATCGAACTCACTCATTCAACCCGTTTCAACAACAAAGCGAAGACTGATTTGCTGGATCAGAAAATGTCGCGCCCGAACATACATCTATGAATGTGTAGAGTGTTGAGAAAAATCCCCTAAATTGGAGATCAACAATAGTGAACACACGATTTTTGGAAAATAATACCTGAGAAATAAAATAAAATAAAATAAAACCAAAAGAACGCAGAGATTTAACGTGGAAAACCCTCCTTCAATCGAGAGTCAAAAACCACGAGCAACAACGAACAATTCACTACTTCAACCAAAGATTACTGTCATCAAATATATAGAGATGTACAAGAAGATTACTCACACACCCTATACTATTGAGATTACAAGATTTTACTCTCTCTCAATACTCCGTATAAGATAAACTCATGAATATTTTTCCCTCTTCTTTTATCTCTGTATCTCTCTCTATCTCTCTTTTTCTTGTCTTTTCTTTTGCTTGTCTTGACTTTAGAATGAGACAAACAAAACACAATTTATAGAGAAGCTTCGAGACCCTTCAACCTCCATGGAAAAACTAACAGCCACCTGTGTTGATATTCCAAGATTTCTTTAGTTTTCCGAGTGTGACAATGGGCTACATATCATTAATACAATTACACATATTAACAATCTCCCACTTGGAGTCCGATTGGAACACATCAGTCCAAACTCTTCCTCCACTTGTTCGTTACATGAGTCCACCTGCATATTAGTGTAAGTTCACCAAAGTTGAGCAAAAACTCAACTTTTTTCCATCCACAGGTTTAGTCAACATATCCGCCGGATTATTTTTTTCATCTAACTTCTCCAACTTCAGTTTATGTTCTTCTAACAAAGATCTGATAAAATGATACCTTAACCGAATATGTTTGGTCCTAGAATGAAATGCCGAGTTTTGGCTAAATGGATTGCACTTTGACTATCACTATACAACCTGCAATCAACACCATTAAAACCTAATTCATTCATTAAAGTTTTAATCCAAATATATTCCTTGCTAGCTTCTGTAGCAGCCACATATTCAGCCTCAGTTGAAGACAGAGCAACTATCTTTTGCAATTAGGAAACCCAACTCACCGCAGTTCCACCAACTGTAAAGATGTATCCGGATGTACTCCTGCCATTGTCTCTATTTCCAGCATGGTCCGAGTCGACATAACCTTGCACATCAATATTATCACCCCCAAAACACAAATAGTAATTAGAAGTTCCTTTCAAGTACCTGAAAAATCATTTCACTGCCTCCCAGTGTTCTTTTCATGGGTTCATCATGAATCTACTCACTACTCCCACTGCATGTGCAATATCTGGTCTTGTACTCACCATAGCATACATAAGACTTCCAATAGCTGAAGCATAAGGCACCTTTTTCATGTGAGCTTTATCCTCCTCACTCTTAGCACCTTTTTCATGTGAGCTTTATCCTCCTCACTCTTAGCACCTTGTTCTTTGAACAATTGGAAACTACCCAAAGTAGTAGTACCGGCTTGGATTCATTCATGTTGAATCTCTCAAGAACTTTCTTCACATACCCTTCTTGAGATAACCACAACTTCTTGTTCTTCTTGTCTCGGGTAATTTGCATCCCAAGAAGTTTTTTTGCTTCACCCAAATCCTTCGTGGAAAAACTCTTGGCTAACCTCATCTTGAGACTAACAATTTTCTCCATATAAGTCCCTGCAACAAGCATGTCATCTACATACAAAGTTAAAATAATGTAATCCCCATCATGAAACTTTTGTAGATATACACAGTGGTCCGAATTGCTCCTAGCAAATCCATTATCCAACATAAACTTGTCATATTTCAAATACCACTGTCTTAGTGCTTGTTTGAATCCATATAGACTCCTCTTCAATTTGCATACCATATTTTCTTTACCTTTGACTTCAAATCCTTTTGTTTGTTCCATTTAGATCTCCTCCTCCAAATCACCATGAAGGAAAGCTGTATTTACATCAAGCTGCTCTACATAAAACCCCTTTACAGCCACAATACTTAAAATAATTCTAATAGAAGTTATTTTTACAACAGGTGCAAAAATATCATGAAAATCAATCCCTTCTCTTTGACCAAAACCTTTCACCACAAGTCTTGCCTTATACCTTTGTACACCACCGGCTTCAGACTTGACCCGATAGATCCACTTGTTTTGTAGAACCCTCCTTTTTGGTGGCAACGTCACCAACGCCCATGTATGATTCTTCTCTAACGATGACATCTCATCCTTCATGGCCAACTCCCACTTAAGATGAGCTTTATCACTCATGGCTTCATCATAGGACTCCGGTTCTCTTGCATCAGTATACAAAACATGTTGTACAATTAAATTTAATTTCTGAGTAGGCTTCCTAACCCTTGTGCTCCTCCTTGGTTCATGAGCAACAATTATCTCTTGTGGTGGCTCTGAGTCATCAATTTCAACTTGTACATCAGAATATTCAAAATCTGATTCATCATCATTTGGTTGATTAACCTGTGGCTCACCTTCTTGTTCGGTTTCTTCCGAAGATAATTGTTCCTCATCACTTGGAAAAATCCTTGATTTTCAGCACTTGGTATCTCTTCATCTGTCTCATCAAGCTCCATATACACTTTTTCTTTTGACTCCTCATTCTTTTCTTCCTTCCTATCTTTATACATGCACTTTTCATTGAATACTACATCCCGACTTCGAAACACCTTGTTGTTCTCGAAATCCCACATCCGGTAACCATACTCATCACCTCCATATCAAAGAAATACACATTTGCGGGACTTTGCATCAAGCTTTTTCTTGATTCCCTGTCAACATGTGTATATGCAATACAACCAAATACCTTAAGAAAAGAGTAGTCAACTTTCTTACTAGACCATACCTCTTCTGGTATTTTTCCATCTAAGGCGCTTGATAGACTTCGGTTTATTAGATAGGCAGCTATATCCACAGTGGCACCCCAAAGATGCAAAGGGAGTCCAGCATGAACCCTCATGCTTCTCGCTCGCTCTAGGATGGTTCTGTTCATTCTCTTTGCCACCCCATTCTGCTGTGGTGTCCTTGACACTGTCTTGATCCTTCTAATTCCCCGTTGTTCACAATAGGAGTCAAACACCTTATTGCAATATTCTCCACCATTATCCGACAGAAGACATTTTAGTCTTAAACCTGTTTCATTCTCAACTCTTCCACATCTTGAAAATGTTAAAGACATCTGATTTTTTCTTAATAGTGTAGATCCATGTCTTCCTACTAAAATCATTAATGAAGGTAACAAAATATAGATTTCCTCCAAAAGATATATCATGGGCTGGTCCCCAAACATCCATATGAACCAACTCCAACCTTTTGGATTTCATCTCTCGCCCAACCTTTGTAAAGCTGACCCATTTTGTTTACCTAAAACGCAGTCTTCACAAAAACAAAGTTAGAATCAATTATACCTGTCAAAACCTTCTTGGAATGTAAGATCCTCATCCCACTCTCGCTCAAATGACCAAGCCTTCTATGCCATAACGTTGTTATGTCATCCTTCTCAGCTGCCAAAGAAACAAACTGATCTACCTTGGTAGACAATGGGTAAAGTGTGCCCACCGCCTTCCCCTTGATCACCACCAATGCTCCTTTGCTGATCTTCCACTGATTATTTTCGAATGTGATCCTATAGCCCTCTTGGTCTAGCTTGTTAATAGATAGAAGATTTTTCTTTAATTCAGGTATATACCTGACCTCCTTGAGAATAAGTTTACCTTCATCATGCATCTTCAAATGAATTACTCATTTACCTTCAATTATGCACTTCTGACCATTGCCAATTGTTACATATCCACAATCACTCTTGACAAAATCACAAAACCATTCTTTGTGAGAAGTACAATGAAATGAAGCACTTGAATCATTATACCATGTATCTATGTTGTAATCAACATGAGCAAATAAAAAAATTTCTCTTCATGACCATCAACAACATTAGCTACATTCTTGACTCGCTCAGGACAATCCTTCTTTAAATGTCCTTCCTTGTCACAAACCAACAAGTAAGCTTACCCTTGAATTTTCCTTTGGATTTAGAGCGCCCTCGGTTCTTAGGACCTCTACTTTGACTTCTTCCTCTTTCTTTGCCTTTGCTTTTGTCCATTGACAAAGCTGTGCCCGAGATGAACGATGTGCTATCTACCATGCTTCTTTTCATCATCTCCTGAATCAAGATTGCACCTAGCACTTCATCAAACATTAGTTTTTCTTTTGATGCATTACTTATAGATGTAATTACTGTATCCCAACTCTCCGGCAAAGAACACATGAACATTAAAGATTTAATATCTTCACTAAACGTCAACTCCACGAATTCATGTTGTGCCCAAATTTTATTGAAATCATTCAAATGATTAGCAATAGATTTACCTTCGGCATCCTTAAAGAGACAAGCTTCCTCAACAAAAAAAACATGTTAGAGGCTGATGACTTCTCATAAACGCCAGCTAATACCTCCATCAACCCTTTGACAGTCGTCTGTTTGGAGACATTAAACGCCACCGACTGTGTTAAACACAATTGGACGATGGCTAAAGCTCCCCTATCCAATAAGGCCCACTCCTCGGCTGACATTGCTTCTGGCTTGGTACCTACAAGCGGTTGATGTAGTTGCTTCTAGTATAGATGATCCTCAATCTGCATCCTCCACCATTGATAATTTGTTCCATCAAATTTCTCAATTTTCCCAGTCTTGGAACTGTCCGCCATGACTCCCACTCAAATCAAGATCCGATTGAATGAGACCCAAAATTCCTATAGACGGTGCCAATTGTTGAGAAAAATCCCCTAAATTGGAGATCAACAATAGTGAACACACGATTTTTGGAAAATAATACCTGAGAAATAAAATAAATTAAAATAAAACCAAAAGAACACAGAGATTAAACGTGGAAAACCTTCCTTCAATCGAGAGTCAAAAACCACGGGCAACAATGAATAATTCACTACATCAACCAAAGATTACTGTCATCAAATATATAGAGATGTATAAGAAGATTACTCACATACCCTATACTATTGAGATTACAAGATTTTAATCTCTCTCAATACTCCGTATAAGATAAACTCGTGAATATTTTTCCTTCTTCTTTGATCTCTATATCTCTCTCTATCTCTTTTTCTTCTCTTTTCTTTTGCTTGTCTTGCCTTTAGAATGAGGCAAACAAAGCACAATTTATAGAGAAGCTTCGAGACCCTTCAACCTCCATGGAAAAACTAACAGCCACCTGTGTTGATATTCTGAGATTTCTTTAGTTTTTCGAGTGTGACAATGAGCTACATATAATTAATACAATTACACATATTAACATGGAGTTGATAATCGAGTGATGAATTAAATAAACTTGTTGCTTTTAATTTTTTTATTTTTTCCATTTTTATATTTTAGGAATTATACTTGGTATTTGAATTAACACTATAAACCCTAAAATGAAAATATGTTTATTTTCTTCTTGGATAATTAATACTGAGAAATACATTCTACAATTATGTACTTACTATTAAATAACATATTTTAATTCAATTTAAGAAAACTAATTAAAAATATATATTAAAAATAAGTCATAATTTTAATTGAGTATTCAATACTAAGTTACTAAGTAAAAAACAAACATTGAGTTAAATTTTAAATATTAAATGCAAACTATTATTTTTAAAGATCTTTTATTTGATAAAATTATACTTTAATTTTATTCATAGTAAATAATAATATTAAATAAATAAATGTAACTCTTAAATTGATTATTTCTATCATTTCAGTATAAGTATAATCATTTTGTTCATTGTTAGTATAATTAAAAATTCAAAGATGAATTATATTTTTAAATGTGAAAAATGTATCTTTTCTTAATTTTATTATTTAGCAAAAGTGAAAAATAAGAAATTTAAAAATTTAAAAATAAAACCAAAGGGATGACAACCTTCACATTATACAAGGAGGAGTATAAACAACTATTGAAAACTACCCATGCAAATCTAAAATAACATAAAATAATTTCAAAGTCTTAAATTAAAAATGCTCTAACTTATAAGAAATTTGATTAAAATCATGAAATAATATATTCATGGATTATTTGCTTTTAATTAATTTTTTTACTATATTAGCATATAAATACATTACTTTCCACATATGTCTTTTTCAGAATTCTTTCGTAAAAACCAGTTATGAAGTTTATACAAGTTATTATTATATTTAGTGCATTTCTTTCAAGGGATTTATTGACAAATTTTAGAAAGAATTATCATTCACATATGGATATGAGTAGCTCTCTTCAAGGAGTGTACATAGTGTATGTTTCTGAAATAATTGTCATTTATTGTGTTGTTTAATTTAAAAATTTGAGATCAGTAGAATTCTTGGTAATGTGATGAAGAGAAGCGCAAAGAGCAGGAACATTTGCGGGGAGGAATCACACCTCATGGGGTTCCCTACCAGGCTGCTCATGGGATAAGAATTAGGTCAGAGGAGGAGAGATGGTTCTTGTCTTCCAACTATTGTATGTATTTATAGTGACAATTATAACATTAAGAATGTTATTGATATTCGAGTAGTGCTTGCCCACAACAGAAAGACGTTGTACTCATTCTGTTTTTTGTTGTATTTTAAGCCGCATATTTAGAGTTGAATTAAGTATGTGCATAATTGAAGTTGACATTGATCATTTGTGGGATGTGATTACACGTTCTTCAAGTCGAGTCCAAGAACAAAAATGGGGAGTGGGGAGCCTAATGGAAAAGCAGAAGATCACAAATTATGGGGCAAATTTCACATTTCAATATATGTCTATCCCTCTAATAATTTTTGTGTAAAAAATATTCTAGCAAAATTAATAATGAAGAAATATCCATGGCCTTACAATCATTCCAACTACTATTCAGATCACCAAACATGAAATGTTTTAAAATATGACAAATTGAGCTTGACCTCAATATATGATATATAAGTTACCTTTTTTTAAAATAATAATAATAAGTTTACTCCATTAAAAGTACAACCTAATCATTCTAATTGGAATAGGACTTAAATCTTATGCACATAAACTCTAAACTCAGTGGGTTTGCTTGGTTAGCGTGAAAAAAATATAAAAATATAGAGTAATTTTAGCAATTTAAAATTTTTATTAATCAATCTTATAAATCATAATATATATCTGGTCTATTTATAGACAAATTTAATACATATCTAATATATTTTATCTTAATTGAAACAACCATGATTACCTCCGAATAGGTCTCTCGTGTATAAAAATAGTTTCTTCCAACTTTTTTTGGCCGCAAGGGAGGAGACCTGTTAGAAGTAACGATGATTTTTTTGTCTAGAAAATATATTAAATTATTATTACTATTATTATTATTTATACATAAATAAAGTACGTTAAATGTTACCATTTCTCGTAAGAATGGTCTGACCTGGCTCGAGTGGGCGAGCGAGCTGGAGGAGCCGGCGAGGGAAGGGAGGGAGGCCCGTCATCGGTATCTGGCCGAGAGGGTGCCGACCACCTCGTCTTCATCACTGGCCAGCTCTCCTCCCTCGCCCCCAATCCCCCACCGCTCCCTCGCCGGTGGAACCATCGCCTGCCCACGACTCCGCCCTGACCATCCGTGGTCAGTTCGATGGCGACAATGTTCAAATTTTTATATTTAATTGCATTGTTCCATTTGCATTTTTTCTTTGATTTGATGCTGTGCTTCTTTATTCCATTGTTCGAGGTGGAAGATTGCAACTTGTTATTTGACACAAATGGTGTGCGGGATTTGAAGAGAATGGTTTCTTTGTGATTGAGTAGTGTGTGGTAGCAGTTGGATTCTTGGGAGGTTGATTGGAGTTTGTGTATTTCGGCGAATCTTTAGGTATTTGTTGAATAATGTTGTGATTGTGAAAGTGAAATGGTGGTTATTCTGTGTCCGCGTTAATTGAAAATTAGAGAGTAGAAAAAAGGTTCATCTTGTGTGGGCTTGGACAATTGAAGTATTCTGCTTTTGCTATAATAAAATTATTATCTTGTTTAGAGGTTGAATATCTGCATATTGGTTTTTTGATGGGCTCATCAAATTCTTAGCTCTGCTTTCGATTTTTTCATTCATGCCTCGTCCCAGCTAGGTTTATGTTGCGCAGCTGGATTTTGCATTTGAGCTTGTAGAAGAGAGTGTATAATATTCGTGTCAGTGGTCTATTTGAACGTCTTGTTGGTGATTGTTGTTTGCTCATTTACAGTTAGCAACTCTCAAGAGCATGAAAAGGCCACTAGCAGTTCTATGAGCCATCTTGTTGGTATCATCTCTTCTATTGCCGCTACTGAGAATATTATACTTGTCTGTGCAGCCATACTGGCAATCTTGGTTGTCATATATGGCCAGACAGACATTAACAGCGCCAGCACCTGAGAGGTATTATAGCATCGAGGCCGATCTATCTTCTGTTATTGACTGATATTACTGTCACCGGGTAGTTTTTTAGCCAAAATTTTTCGACCAAAACCCTGCCCGTGTTGCGTATTCCCCTCCTGGGAACACCAGCGTTACTTCCGCACGCAGCCGAGTACCGCTGTTTGTAGCGGCAAGATGAAGGATAGCGCCCTCGTGAAGACTCGTAATCACCAGATCCTAGTGCATGCAGCGGCACACTGCAACACACGCACCACGTACGCACGTAGTATGCTCGTCCCAAGTGCTGGTCACCCACGCCCGACATGCACCAGACCAGGAATCACGATCCAGCACTTTGGCTTCCAAATGCGACAATCACACCACCAGATTATGGGAATCCACCCAACCTTTATTCAACCAGTAAACAAAGGATTTTTACAAGCAATCACTCACTTTGACCACTTGCTGGTCGTGGACATGCAACCCCACGACCTAGTCTCTCAACTCACTTAAGAGACTTCCTCACAACCCCAAGGCCGATCCCCACTGATAAACCTAGTTACAGGCACTACACAATTGCAAAGAGGTTGTTACAAGACCAGACAAGTACCTGACCCTAAAGGCAGACGCACGACCACAGCAATCAGCAGCCGTCCACTAGATGTCCCCACTCAAACTCCACGAGTAGGCTGCACTACACCCAACGATCTCCTTGCTCGATCAGGGTATTCTCCTCTACAAAGAATGCACGTCATCCTGGTCCTCACAATTGTTCTCTCAATTGTCTTCTTTTCTTCCTCCTTGTATTTTCTGAAGCCGTCTCCATCAAATACATGCCTAGATGTGTTAGTTGCAACCGAATATTCTCCATATCCACCAGAGATCTTCCTTAGTCCAACATAACGTCCAGATTCGTCCGTGTTTATCTATACGCCCCTTATCTCCAAGGCTTGTGTCGAACCTATCTCCAATGAGTCACGACCAATCTCTCATTGGCTCGTGGAGAAGATCAAATATTCCCAAGATCTTATCCACAACTCTATCTGCAATTCCTGGAATCAACCAATTCAGATTAGCATGCCGACTACATGGTCAAACCCTGCTGGTTCGACCCTAAGCCAACTCCCGATCAACCTCTCGTGCCAAACCCTAGCCGCTGCATGCACACCAAATACCGCAACAAGGTCCATGCCAAACCGCCTAGCCCGCTGCCTTGTCTGAATGCTGGTATTTGTGTCGGCATCGCTCGTGCACCAGACCCTACACGCATCGCTTGCCACCAGTCACGCCCACGCTCGCACGCCTCTGCCCAGCGCGCTCACGCACGCTCACTCTCGCGCAACTGCCTGCACCACCCTCGCGCGCCGGTACTGGATAATGGCGCCCGTGCACGCTGCTCGCCTGTGCCGCTAGTTGTAGCACTCCAAACCTCGGCACGCTGCAGCGCGCATGCACCGAACCTGCTCAGCACCATGCTCGCTCCAGGCATCAACCAGACTTCTCTGCACCACTTGATCACACTCGACCACGGGTCTTAGCACTGCTCGACCCATATCACGCACCTGCTCGGTACTCACATCGGCACGCTTGGTCATGGTCACGACCTCGCTCTACTCATGCTCGGCACTGCTCGTCCACAGCTGCTGGTCATGCAACTGCCCCGAACCATCTTGAGGTTTCCTTGGCGCCATGTAGTGCTATGCTCGGTACATGCTGCCGACGCATCTGCTGCTACACGACCCAGCACCAAGTCTCGGTCCATCTATTGACAAAATACAACATTATACATAGTTTTCTTGGAGACTATATTTTCATGTATGAATGTGAGTCGAGACTGATCGCCACGTTGATGTGGGTAAGACTTATAATTTGCATTATTTTTCGCATTTTAACAGTAGGAAAGTAAACAATATTGTCCTCGTCAGAGATCCATCTGTCCAACACGGGTGAACCAATTAGGAAAAATGTTACCTTATCTCACTTAATTTGTGGGCAGTTATCAGATTTATTAAGTTGTTGAAACAAAAAATTGTAAATGATTGAAAGTGTTGGGTTGTCCCTCCCCCATAAATACATAAACTTACAACCCTATTTTGGGCAAAAACTAAGATTTTCCAGATTTGGTTAGTTGAAAGGGATAAAAGCAACGTACGACGCTTTTCTTCTTTGGGGTTTTTTCTGGTTTTTGGGTTTTGGAGAAAAACTACTGCAAAGGGAGAAAGAAAATTGTGTGGATTGAAGAAAGATGTATGCTTTGTTGAGATTGGCTTGCAATCGTCAATGGTAACTTCACCAAGTTCTTAATCTGTAATATTTTTCCTTTATTGTCTTCTACGACTTTATACCAATTTTGTAGAAAGTACAATAAATTGGTATTGGGGAGTTTGTTCTCCTGTGAATCTATTCTGTATCAAAATTGTGATATAGTGAATTTGATCTGACCGTTTGCCCCGTGGTTTTTTCCCTAAATTTGGGGTTTTCCACATAAAATTATCTTGTCGTCTCTCTCTATTTGCTTGGTACTTTTCATCTTTATATGTTGAAATAGGGGATTTGTATTTGGTTTGTTTGGTTAATCCCAACAAAAAGCTTGGAAGCTTGTTTAATTACCTGAAACTAGTGACCAAATGATGTAGAAAAATGGAGACTTCTAGCCTTGCAAGCTCCAGACCAGGGCAAATCCTCTGTCCTCCACCAAAGGGCATGTATTTGTTCAGGCTTCCTGCGTCCTTTACCTGTCCATAAGCATTGAGTAATTCCATCAAAGAAAACAGAACCAAATTTAGCTTTCATCTCTGAGAAAGATCATTATCCTACTGAATGGAAATACCAACATAGAGGATATTTCTTTTTTGAAAAAAAATTTTCGAGGATGTTTCTACATATTTTTCGAGTGCATGTCATCATTTTCTGAACGTTGATTGTATGATGATCAAGCAAATCACCCCCATCTCCGAGACAATGGGTAGATGAAGTTGTGTATCATCATGTTTCTGAATTGACGTCCTCAAAAGCAATATGGGATAAACTCCAAGAAGTTTATGAGAGGAATACTGCTGGCAATAAGACCCTTTTGATAAGGAAATTGGTGAATTTGAGGTATAAGGATGGAACTGACATAAGTGAGCATCTCAATGAGATGAAGAGTATTATTACTCAACTTGCCAAGATGAAGATGACTCTAGATGAGGAATGGTAAGCTATCTTGCTCCTCAACACTTTGCCAGAGAGTTGGGAAACATTGGTGATCTCTTTGAGCAATGCTGCTCCGGATGGAAAACTCACAACGAACATGGTAACAAACAGTTTACTGATTGAGGAGGTGAGAAGAAAATCTTTACCAACTTCAGGGTCTCATGCATTAGTGTCAGAAGAGGCAAGAGGTAGATCGAGAAATAGAGACACAGACAGGAGGGACAAGAGTCGAGGAAGGTCTAAATCCAGGAAGCACTTGAAGTGTTATTATTGTGACAAGACAGGTCATATGAAGAAGGATTGTTGGAAGCTCAAGAAAGACTTGAAAAATAAGGACAACAAGGATCAAGGAGAAACGAACACTAATGTTGTACATGATGACATGGTGATTCTTTCTGATTGTGGCAATGATTGTTTGATTGCCGATTGTGATGCTAGTTGGGTAGTTGACTCGGGAGCATCATTTCATGCAACTCCAAGCAGAAATTTCTTTACTACCTATGAATCTTCAGATTTGGGAATAGTGAAGATGGGAAATAGTGATACTTCCAAAATTGTGGGACTTGGAGATGTGCATATAGTAACAAACACGGGTTACAGATTGGTGCTTAAAAATATCAGACATATTCCAGATTTAAGGATGAGTTTGTTGTCAACCGGAGTGCTTGATGATGAAGGATTTAGTTCACAATTTGCACAAGGTGTGTGGAAACTTGTGAAAGGTTCTCTTGTTGTTGCTAAAGGGAAGAAGTGTTGCAGTTTGTACAAAACTGAGACGAGTCTGGTTCGAGGGGAGGTTAATATCTCCTCATTTGATTCCACTGTTGATTTGTGGCACCATCGATTGGGACACATGAGTGAGAAGGGACTAGAGACTTTGAAGAAGTTAAATCTCCTTGCCAAGGTCAAGGACATCACAATTAGCCCTTGTGACCATTGTTTGGTTGGGAAACAACGTAGGACATCCTTTGCAAGCACAAGTACAAGAAAGTCAGAAGTTCTTGAGTTGGTACACTCTGATGTGTGTGGGCCTATGGAGGTAAAATCTCTTGGCGGTTCTATTTATTTTGTCACTTTTATTGATGATACTTCTAGGAAGGTGTGGGCTTATGGCATGAAAAATAAAAGTGATGTTTTTGACATCTTTAAGAATTTTCATGTATTGGTTGAAAGAGAAACCGGTAAGCTCTTGAAATGTCTTAGAAGTGATAATGGTGGTGAATATTGTTCTGTTGAGTTTGATGAATATTGTAGCAAGCATGAGATTAGGCATGAGAAGACGGTTCCTTATACTCCTCAACATAATGGAGTGGCTGAAAGAATGAACAGGACCATCTCTGAGAGGGTTAGTAGTATGTTGTCTTCAGCTAAGTTGCCTAAAAGCTTCTGGGGTGAAGCCATGAGCACAGCTTGTTATTTAATCAACAGATCTCCTACACATGCTCTGGACAGTGACATACCAGAAAGGGTTTGGAGTGACAAAAAGGTCAGTTATTCTCATTTGAGAGTCTTTGGTTGTAAAGCCTTTGCACATGTGCCCAAGGAGCAAAGGGCTAAGCTTGACTCTAGAGCCGTGGAATGTATCTTTCTGGGATATGGTGATGATAAGTTTGGATACAAACTTTGGGATCCTAAGAATAGAAAACTGATTCGAAGCAGAGATGTAGTTTTCAGGGAGGATCAAATAGTTAAGGACTTTGGCAAGGAAGAAGTTCCTCAAACTAAATCTCAGGAAAGCTTGGAAAAGATAAAGATCCTTCAACCTCAGCTAGAAGTGAAAAGGCGGCTCAGGATGACACAATTATTTCCCCACCGAGTGATGATGAGGGTGAGGATGTGGTGTCTTGATGATATTTCTAATGAGTTTGTTAATGATGTTGGACAGTGTTAGACTAATTTTAGTGACATGCAAGTATACACGGTCGAAACTAAGTAATATAATGATAAATTCGAGTATCGTCCCATCAGGAAGATGAATTTCCTATAATTAATTAAAGAAAATAAAATTAAGAACAAAACAAAAATAATTAACTTAACGGAATGTAAATACTAACTTTAAATTAAAAGAGAAGTCAAGATTATAAAACTCGTTCTAGAGTCGAATTTCACCTCGGATTGTCGATCTAGGATAATTATATGACATGGTGGCTCCCGCTCCTTCATGCTTCTATTATTTTGCCTCAATTTCTACCTCCCGGTGATAATTGATTAATCAACAAAATAACGCATTAAGAATTGCCTTACAACCACATACGGTGTTGTGTATCTTCCGACCACAACGACAAACAAGTCAAAAGACTCGTTGTATGATGAATTATCAATGACTAATCTAATTAATTTCTCCCGAAATCTAATTAAACCTCATGATCTAAAAATAGGTGATCAATCTATTCTTAGCATTAAGAATATGATAATTCAAACATTCCGATTGAATAAAAGAGTAAAAGCTTGAAATAGATTCAATTAAATCATGTTAAGTTCCATTCTTCTCTAGAACGAAATAATAGACTATTCCATAATAAAAATAAAAACAATATAAAGAAAAACAATATAAAGAAGAAACTAACTTTTATTACGAAAGAGAAAGAAATTACAAAAACTAAAACTACTACTTCTACTACAATCTGAAGCCAAGAGATGAGATATGATCAACAACAAATGACCACCCATTTATATAGAAGTGGAGATACAAGAATTCGAAGAGGGTGTTCACAAATTGACGTAATCTAATTAATTATAATGTCCCTTGAAGTTTCCAACTGTTCGACTCCATGGAACACCATGAACTGTAGCCATTGGGTAGCGCCAGTGTCATGACCAATCAAATCCAAAGCTTAATTTATTCATCTTTTTCTGCATTAAAACATCAAAGTTAAGCATATATAATAAAATATTAATTAACTAGAATAATAAAATAAAATATTACTTAATTAATAATATTTATACCCGAGAAGTACAAAATCATACTAAAAACTTGGGTAAACATTATATTTGTTAAACGCTTAACAGACAGGAACATGGAGATTCTGATCAAGGGCAGCCAATTAATGTGAGGAGATCAGCTCGTGAACCAGTTCCATCAACAAGATATCCATCATCAGAATATGTGACAATTACTGAATGTGGAGAACCAGAAAATTTCAGTGAGGTCAAAGCTCATGTAGAAAAGGAGAAGTGGTTGAAGGCAATGCAAGATGAGATGAAATCTTTGCATGATAATCACACCTATGAGTTGGTGGATCTTCCTAAGGGGAAGAGAATATTAAGGAATAAATGGGTCTACAGGATCAAATATGAAGAAAATAACACACAACCAAGGTACAAGGCAAGGTTGGTGGTGAAGGGCTTCAGACAGAAGAAAGGTATTGATTTCGATGAAATTTTTTCTCCTGTTGTTAAAATGTCTTCTATTAGAATTGTTCTGGCTTTGGCTGCAAGTTTGGATTTGGAAGTTGAACAGTTAGATGTGAAGACGGCCTTTCTTCATGGTGATCTTGAGGAGACCATATACATGGAGCAACCAGAGGGTTTTAAAGTCAGAGGAAAGGAACAGATGGTGTGCAGACTGAAAAAGAGTTTGTATGGTTTGAAGCAAGCTCCTAGACAGTGGTATAAAAAGTTTGATTCTTTTATGGAAAAGAATGGGTACAAGAAATCTGTTTCTGATCACTGTGTGTTCATCAAGAGGTTTGATGATGGTGACTTTGTTATTCTGTTGCTTTATGTGGATGACATGTTGATTGTAGGACATGATGGAGCCAAGATTGCAAGTTTAAAGAAGAACTTGAACAAATCCTTTGCAATGAAGGATTTGGGACCGGCAAAGCAAATCTTGGGAATGTCCATTCAGCGTGACAGGGGAGCTAGAAAGCTTTGGGTGTCACAGCAAAAGTACATAGAAAAGGTACTTGAAAAATTTAACATGAAAGATGCAAAGCCGGTTGGAGTTCCACTTGGGGGTCACTTCAAGTTGAAGAAAAGTGACTTAAGTGAAACAGAAATGAAGGAAATGAGAAAGGTTCCTTATGCTTCTGCAGTTGGTAGTTTGATGTATGCTATGGTTTGTACAAGGCCTGATATAGCATATGCAGTTGGAATGGTTAGCAGACATTTAGCAAATCCGAGCAAAGAACATTGGCTAGCAGTTAAATGGATAATGAGGTACTTGAGAGGTACATCCAAAATGTGTTTGTGTTTTGGAAGTGATAAACCTTTATTGGTTGGCTACACCGATGCAGACATGGCAGGTGACTTGGAAACAAGAAGGTCAACATCTGGGTTTATTGTTAATTTTGCTAATGGGGCTGTGTCTTGACAGTCTAGGTTGCAAAAGTGTGTTGCATTATCCACAACTGAAGCAGAATTTATTGCTGCTACAGAGGCTTGCAAGGAGATGCTATGGACTAAGAGATTTTTGAATGAAATTGGCATTGAACAGGAGAGATACATTGTACACTGTGATAGCCAGAGTGCAATTCACCTGAGTAAGAATTCAAGTTTTCATTCAAGGAGCAAACACATTGATGTGAGATATCACTGGATAAGAAATGTGTTGGAAAGTAAATCTCTTGAGCTAACAAAAATTCATACTGAAAGAAATGTTTCAGACATAATGACTAAAGTTGTGTCAAAGGAGAAACATGTTTACTGCAGGAATGAAGCAAGCATGGATGGAGCTTCCCATGCTGGCTAAAGGTATTTCATGGAGTCGGGAAGGGGAGGTTTGTTGGGTTATCCCTCCCTCCTCCGTAAATACATAAACTTACAACCCTGTTTTGGGCAAAAACCAAGATTTTCTAGATTTGGTTAGTTGAAAGAGATAAAAGCAACGTACGACGCTTTTCTTCTTTGGGGTTTTTTCTGATTTTTGGGTTTTGGAGAAAAACTACTGCAAATAAAGAAAAAAATTGTGTGGATTGAAGAAAATTTTTGGAGAAAAACTACTGCAAAGGGTTTTTAATCAATATGTTCATTTTTAGTATAATTAAAAATTCAAAGATGAATTATATTTTTAAAAGTGAAAAAATATTTTTCTTAATCTTATTATTTAGCAAAAGTGAAAAATAAGAAATTAATAAATTTAAAAATAAAACCAAAGGGAAGACAACCTTCACATTATCCAAAGACGAATATAAACAACTATTAAAAACTACAACTACCCATGCAAATCTAAAATAACGTAAAATAATATCAAAATTTTAAATTAAAAATGCTCTAACTTATAAAAAATTTGATTAAAATCATGAAATAATATATTCATGGATTATTTGCCTTTAATTAAATTTTCTACTATATTATCAAATAATTACATTACTTTCCATGTATGTCTTTTTCAGAATTCTTTAGTGAAAAACAGTTATGAAGTTTCAGGAATCACCCCTCATGGGGTTCCCTACAATGGGTTTTAATATCCGACATTCGTGAATCTGACCCAAAACCGGCCCAAATTAAAATGCTTTGGATAGGATTTGAGTTTGGATTTGGCAATTTTTAAAAACTTTATGTATTTCATGTAGATAGGATAAATGGTTATTGATCGGTTTTTAGAATCGGGCAATCGGGTCTGCAGGCACAGAGTCTTGTTAGCAGTTGGATTCTTGTGAGGTTGATTGGAGTTTGTGTATTTCGTCGAATCTTTAGGTATTTGTTGAAAAATGTTGTGATTGTGAAAGTGAAATGGTGGTTATTCTGTGTCCGCGTTAATTGAAAATTAGAGAGTAGAAAAAAGGTTCATCTTGTGTGGGCTAGGACAATTGAAGTATTCTGCTTTTGCTATAATAAAATTATTATCTTGTTTAGAGGTTGAATATCTGCATATTGGTTTTTTGATGGGCTCATCAAATTCTTAGCTCTGCTTTCGATTTTTTCATTCATGCCTCGTCCCAGCTAGGTTTATGTTGCGCAGCTGGATTTTGCATTTGAGCTTGTAGAAGAGAGTGTATAATATTCGTGTCAGTGGTCTATTTGAACGTCTTGTTGGTGATTGTTGTTTGCTCATTTACAGTTAGCAACTCTCAAGAGCATGAAAAGGCCACTAGCAGTTCTATGAGCCATCTTGTTGGTATCATCTCTTCTATTGCCGCTACTGAGAATATTAGACTTATCTGTGCAGCCATACTGGCAATCTTGGTTGTCATATATGGCCAGACAGACATTAACAGCGCCAGCACCTGAGAGGTATTATAGCATCGCGGCCGATCTATCTTCTGTTATTGACTGATATTACTGTCACGAGGTAGTTTCTTAGCCAAAATTTTTCGACCAAAACCCTGCTCGTGCGGCGTATTCCCCTCCTGGGAACACCAGCGTTACTTCCACACGCAGCCGAGTACCGCTGTTTGTAACGGCAAGATGAAGGATAGCGCCCTCGTGAAGACTCGTACACCCGGCTAGCACAATTTTTTTGCACGCAGGGGTGCCTTTGGTCCCACCGAACCCACTCATTTAACCTATTTCAATAATGAAGCGAAGACTGATTTGTGGGAGCCAAAAATCTCGTGCCCAAACATACATCTATGAATGTGTGGAGTTGAGAATAGAGTAATGAATTAAATAAACTTGTTCCTTTTCATTTTTTTATTTTTTCCATTTTTATTTTAGGAATTATACTTGGTATTTGAATTAACACTATAAACCCTAAAACAAAAATATGTTTATTTTCTTCTTTGATAATTAATACTTACAAATACATTCTACAATTATTTATGTACTATTAAGCAACATATTTTAATTCAATTTTAGAAAACTAATTTAAAATATATATTAAAAATAAGTCATAAGTTAAATTGAGTAGGCAATACTAAGTTACCAAGTAGAAAAACATTGAGTAAAATTTTAAATATTAAATGCAAACTATTATTTTTTAAGATTTTTTTTTGATAAAATTATACTTTAATTTTATTCATTGTAAATAATGATAATAATAAATAAATAAATGTAACCCTTAAGTTGATAATTTTTATCATTTCAATATAAGCATAATCAATATGTTCATTTTTAGAATAATTAAAAATTCAAAGATGAATTATATTTTTAAAAGTGAAAAATTATTTTTCTTAATCTTATTATTCAGCAAAAGTGAAAAATAAGAAATTAATAAATTTAAAAATAAAACCAAAGGGAAGACAACCTTCACATTATCCAAAGACGAATATAAACAACTATTAAAAACTACAACTACCCATGCAAATCTAAAATAACATAAAATAATATCAAAATTTTAAATTAAAAATGCTCTAACTTATAAAAAATTTGATTAAAATCATGAAATAATATATTCATGGATTATTTGCCTTTAATTAAATTTTCTACTATATTAGCAAATAATTACATTACTTTCCATGTATGTCTTTTTCAGAAATCTTTAGTGAAACAGTTATGAAGTTTCAGGAATCACCCCTCATGGGGTTCCCTACTAGGCTACTCATGGGAAAAGAATTAGGTCAGATGAGGAGAGATGGTTCTTGTCTTCCAACTATTGTATGTATTTATAGTGACAATTATAAACATTAAGAATGTTATTGATATTCCAGTAGTGCTTGCCCATAACAGAAAGACGTTGTACTCATTCTGTTTTTTTGTTCTATTTTAAGCGGCATATATAGAGTTGAATTAAGTACGTGCAAAATTGAAGTTGACATTGATCATTTGTGTGATGTGATTACACGTTCTTCAAGTAGAGTTCATGAAACAAATCTGATATTCACGTAAGAATGGGTTTTAATATCCGACATTCGTGAATCTGACCCAAAACCGGCCCAAATCAAAATGCTTTGGATAGGATTTGAGTTTGGATTTGGCAATTTTTAAAAACTTTATGTATTTCATGTAGATAGGATAAATGGTTATTGATCGGTTTTTAGAATCGGGCAATCGGGTCTGCAGGCACAGAGTCTTGTTAGCAGTTGGATTCTTGTGAGGTTGATTGGAGTTTGTGTATTTCGTCGAATCTTTAGGTATTTGTTGAAAAATGTTGTGATTGTGAAAGTGAAATGGTGGTTATTCTGTGTCCGCGTTAATTGAAAATTAGAGAGTAGAAAAAAGGTTCATCTTGTGTGGGCTTGGACAATTGAAGTATTCTGCTTTTGCTATAATAAAATTATTATCTTGTTTAGAGGTTGAATATCTGCATATTGGTTCTTTTTGCTATAATAAAGGTAATAGAAAGCCAGTAAACTGAAATTTATCTTCTTCGATAGTAGAGACCAAGTTAAACTGTAAAATTGGCTGACTACCAACTTCTAAAATGGCTACTACATACATATCATAAATTGATGCCATACAAAATGTCGTATAATTAATTGACTTGAGCATACTGACAACCAAAACAAACAAATAAAAATCGTCATACAGTAACATTATCATTGTCACCATTAATTTGTATCACTATTTGACTCTCATAAAAATGGTAAGGATGGTAAAAGTAATTAGCTAACTTATACCTCGAGAGTATTTCTTCAGGTTCTTTGGCATATGAAACAGCAAGAACAAGGTGAAGCAGATCTCTGTTAATGTTCACATGGACAAGACGAAGGGGGTCAGCTGCAGGTTCTCCACCAATAGGAAGGGCGGAACGAGGTGCTTGAGGTCCACCGTCTATTCAATACACAAACAGATCACTGAAATTTGCAATATTTGAATGAGGAGAAAGATCATTCACCAGACAATTAAAGTATTCCTGCATAGGGACGGAAAGCAGGTGTCTTAAGTGTCATTAATAAAGCACAGACTATATGCATAACACATATATCATGATAAACAAATATAAACAAGATGACAAATAATTACAAAATTGATCAAGTTTAGAAGACAAGAAAAATATGAATTAGATATTCTTTCTCTCATCAAAATGAGATGTGAACCAGATTAAGGGGCTTCTGAAAATTTAGAAGATATTAATAAGAAGTTTTTTAAAAAATAGATGGAGTTAGGAAAGGCACGTGGCTATAAACATTTTTCCTGCTGCGAAGATGGCATCTATATCAAGCATTGGGGGATAAGAAGCAAATATAAAAATTTTTCCTGCTGCAAAGATAACATCTATATCAAACATGGGGGATAAGAAGCAAATATAAAAAAGGGGAATAGTGATTATTACATTTTGAGTTAAAGAGGCCGAAAGCTCACACTATTGGGATTGCTTTCAGGGTCTAAATTAAAAAAAGAACCTCCAGGCTTTACTGTATTCTATAATTCCAAGCTTCTTGAGCATTATATCTGCAAGTATATATTCACTTTCTTAAGAGGATTGACTCAAGGACACCATCATGATTAATTGTTTTGTTTTCACATCGATTACTGACATCAATTGGTTATGATACTTCAGTTGGAGATACATAATCCACATAACTGGTCTTACCTGAAATGGGTTAAGTATAGATCATAATAAATCACAGACATATGCAGAATGTAAGAGATATTTCTGAAAACTTAGAATGAAAGTCATAATATGTCTTAACCTTATTCTATGACTTCGTGCCTTCTGGCGGATCTTTGCATTCCTTGGAACTACACCTCCTAATTTATGCAGCTTAACGACATCAACATTTGGTTTCCCCTTTAAAGCATCTTTAAACATACTGCAAAGTTTCTCCTGCAGTGTGAACAGAACAAGGTTTTGTGAGTATATTGTCTACCAATTGCAATGAAAAACACAACCACCAACCAGCCGAGTTTAGCTTCTACATTTACAAACTTATCAGCTGAGCAAAAACATTAGAGTGATTTACAATAAAAAATTTAAAATTATTAAAGAAAGATCTTTACAGTCGAAAAAAACATCGTATTGATATTTCAAAGAAACATTTCTACCTGACCAGGAACCAAAATAACACCTGCATTTAACGCATCTATTGAATGACAAAGCAACTGCATCAGAGAATGTGTTTTAGCCCATTTCTCAAAAAATTAAAATGCTGAAATATGAAGTTTGCATGGGTTTACCTCATAACCTACACCCTCCACCCATCCCATAGTATTGATCACCATGCCAGCAGCTCTGGATTCAACATTTCCAGTGAACTGTCTCTCAAGGGTTTTGCAATGCTCATTAACTGCCTTGTACAACTCAGGGTTCACACAACAACAAAACATATTAAGCAAAAGATGATGAAAATGAAATTTGTTTTGTTGAATGCTAATAGTCTACTTCTCAAAGAGGATTGAATAACACATACTTTCTTCATAAAGTCAATATTCACTACAACCTACTATTTCTCTTATCACGGAGTAATGCAACAGAGCATTTAACAGCTTTCATGTACTTAAGACGAAAATAAACATGAAGTTGAGGAGCTAAAAGCAGATCCTAAGAAGATGTTTTAAAGTTCCATGAAAGAAAAAAAAAAAATAGAACTTAGAAAGTAAAGGGCAGCACCTTGGTGTTGTGTGTCCAAAGAAATAGACAGGTGGCATTTCAAGAGGAATCCCCTCTCAATAGGAATAGCAGCTATACATCCTGGTATAGTTATTGAGCTCTGGCCAATATCTTAATCAATGAAAGTAGGTTTCCATCCTTGTTTTGCGGCCCAACTTAATGACGTCTTTGACAAACTACTCTTTCCTGAATCCGTAGGACCCACAACCATTACCTTAGGCCCCAAAGAAGAAAACAGGTAGAGTTCTGTAACTAGGAATAAGAAAAGAAATTCGGCCACTCTTGGAGGGACTTCACACAGCTATCAGCAGGTATTAACGAGAAAACTCATAAGATTAAGCAGCACAAAGAGTTAATGTAAATCTGAAGGTCTAACACAGATTGATCCAAGAGAAAATGAAATAAAGATTCGCAAAACTTTATCAAAAAAATAAAATAAAATAAAGATTTGCTAGTCTTTTTGAAGCCTCATCAATACTCAACTTTGAACTATTAGTTGACGGCATTAATTATTAAAAAAAGTCTTCAGGTTTTTAATATTTGACCTGCTTTGGTAAGATAGCTTCCGATAAAATTAGCTAGCAAAATCTTATTAGTTGTATTCATCAGATACTTTTGACTCTAATGAATATACCACAGGGCCATGTTGCATCTAACACAACATGTTGCTTATAAATCAATATTTTGAATGATACCAAATGTGCATTTAAGAAGAAAAATACTCACATTGAGTTCATATGAAAAACTACAACATAAAGCAACAGAGTGATACGGTGGACCCTGCGTATGTCACCTGGGAGGAGTCTTTCTCGGTGCTAGGTTTAGCACAAACCCTTCGCCCCTCCAAAATCGCATGAACATTTACATTGCTTATCATTGGAGTCTGGGAAGAAACAGAAAAAGAGGTGAGAAAAAAAAAGTGATGGAGAGGGAACAAAAGATTAACCATGCCAATCATTCAAATATAACACAAGGCACAGAAATAAGACTTGAATTTACCTAATCAGCAACATATTCGACCTCGCTACTTCCATTAACTTCAATGACACCCCCATTCCACGTAAAAACCTGGAAATTGGAATCACCAATTATATCAGTTTATCCATTAAAATCCTAGAACTGATCCTCTAACAAACTTAAAAGAGAAAAAAATCTAACACTTGGACGCTCCATTTTAACAAATCTCCACTCGAAAAGCACAAAGAACGTATTATTAACAACCAAAGAAAGATCAAATCCAAAATTTTGATTATCTAGTAAACTAAATCATTCACCATTAATGATGGGGAGCACTATAACAAACATATAAAGAACTTTTTAAAAGAAATTAACACTCTCGGCCTTTTCTCAACCAACTTCTACCCAATGTTCCTAAGGATCAAACTAAGAGCAGCCCAAGAATAATCATATTGTACACTTTGATTATCAAGTAGACTAAATTACTCGCCTTTAACTCTTTGATCCCTATTTCAACTGATTTTTACTCAAAAAGCATAAATACCATACATGAAAAAGAGCAAAATGCTCTGATCCTACTGCTTGATCATCTAGCAGTCTAATTTACTGGCTTTTGTTATATTTGCGTTGCTTCAATATCAAATTCAGAAAGAAATAATATTAACACTTCAACAAATTCCTACTAATAAAATACTAAGAACATGCCAAAAATGCTCAAACCCTACTCTTTGATTATGAAGCAGACAAAGGAATCATTTTTGACGTAACCAAGATAAAAAGTGGTGCACCGCAAACTTTTGCCAGGGAGGCACGTCAAGCCAGTTCTCAGGAGGCACGCAAACTTGTTGCATCAACCTCGCACCTATGCTCCTAAAGCATGCATCTCATTCAACAATGAAGGTTTGAGAGAAATCTGGCTGTGTTACATGGGAGCTTCCAACATAATTTCCTTCAACTCGTAAAATGCAGTAACATCATGATCTGACTATTGAAAAGAATCTTTTTTAAGCATGTCAGTTAGTAGAGCTGCCTATAATCCATATCCCTTTATAAACATCCTATAATATCCTGTAAGACCAAGGAAGCCCCCCACCCCTTTGATTGTTTTTGGTGATGGCCACTAATTGACTGCCTTCAATTTGTAAGGATCCATGAATACACCACCTCTTGAGATCACATGTCCTAGATATGCAATTTGTTGCTGGCCAAATGAGCACTTCTCCCGTTTTACAAATAGCTAATGCTGTTAAAGAATTTCGAAGGTAAGAACCAAATGCTCTAAATGATCCCTCCATGATGAGCTGTAAACAAGAATGTCGTCAAAGAACACCAAAATGAATTTTCTAAGATATGCATGAAAAATAAAATTCATTAGAGATTGAAAGGTAGAAGATGCATTCATAAGGCCAAAAGGCATGACAATATATTCATAATGGCCATTGTGTGATTTGAATTCAGTCATTGGAATGTCAGTTTCATGCATACGTATTTATGACACCCTAATCTAAGATCCAATTTGGAAAAATATTGAGCATGAAACAATTCATCTAAGAGATCATCAATGAGTGGAATAGGAAACTTATCTTTAATGGTTTGAGAATTAAGAGTGCGATAATCAATGCACATCCTGATGTTCCATCCTTTTGTGAACTAGCAAAGCCGAAGATGAGTAAGGACTTGAGCTTGGCTTAATGATTCCATTCCATAGCAATTCAGCTATCTGATTCTCAATTTCTGTCTTTTGATAAGGAGGATATCTATAACGTTTGGAGCAATGTGTTGAGATAGGTCCTTAGTGGGAATTCTGTGATCATGACTCCTAGCAGGAGGAAAACTGGTTGGTTTTTGAAATATATCCGAATAAGAAGATCTTGTTGAGTTCAGAATCGGAACTTGCATTTTTTTATTTCCAGTCACCTCTTCCCTTGTTACAACAGAAATTTGTAAAAGTAGACCTTGCTTTCTCTTATGGACAAACTTGAGGATCTGTGAAGCATCCACCAAATCCAGTTGTTTCATGCAAATTCCTTGTAATATGATTTCTTTTCCGTCAGTCTGGAAGGTCATGGACAGTTTATTGAAGTCCCAAAGAATTGGACCGAGTGTCCTCAACCATTGAATTCCAAGCCCCAAGTGATACTCTCGAAGAGGCAATTGATGAAAGTCAGAAGTAAGGCGATGCCCTTGAACCTGCCAATGCAGATTGTCGCAACTACCTGTGCTATGTAATCAGGCACCATTTGCTACTACAACATCCATAGCTTTAGTACTCTGTGGTTTGAAACTCAATTTGGCAGCCAACTTAGCATATAAGAAGTTATTTGTGCTTCCAGAATCTACTAAACTTTGAACCATGGTGCTCTTGATGAGGCCCTGCAGCTTCATAGTTTCAGGAGTTATCTCTCCGGTATATGCCTGACGAGAGAGTTATCTCTCCGGTATATGCCTGAAGAGAGAGTTTAAGCTTCATTGTACAATGTTCTTCCAATTACAATTTACAAATTCCCTCAGTTTTTTTTCATTTTTTTCTGCTCAACAAAAATCCTGAAAAAACTTCAAACTAATTTTTTTTTGGTATTTTTCAGAATACAAATTTAAAAAAGAACCTAATATATGTGCCTATTATATTTTTTCTATGTATACTTGATAGTTTTCCACCTTTGAGGACCATAAAAGATATGTGTTAGGGTGTTGAGACCTCTTCTTTTTTTTTTGAAACTCTGGTAGAAAAAATTGCAAATGAATATCACAGCTTTCAAAATAAGATTTCCATCGGCAACAGATGGGGCACAGTTGCCATAGCCAAATACGCAAAACCCATTCTCATTGGAAGTCTGGGTCTTTCCCAAAATGGCACCTCACCATCATCAACCAACCGCCAAAAACTGGAATTATGTGATATAGCCATGAGATGCAAAAAATAAAAACTCGTTATAGCTTCAGATCATAATCTGTTTTTAACTCTATATTAGGTGCCCATGAGGTCTAATGGAAGCAAAATCAATTTAAGGGCTAAAGACCAGCGGTTCCAGGATTGACGATGATGTCAAGAAGTTTATGCTTCTGAATAACCTGCATAGAACAGCAATCAACATGAGGAAAATTGACAGCAATTTTTGATCATTTGAAGCTCAAATAATGAACGTAACGAAAAGGAGGATTTAATTACACAATTGGTTTTTCTTTTTTTCCACAAGTGATTTGTGAAGTCATCAAATGCAATATAGCATCCTACTCTTCATCAGTGGCTCATGCCATCCACCTTCATCAAGTTGTTGTAGACTTCTCAATGTGGAAGAAATGATCAGCCTTCACACAATCGTCTCAACAGTGGTGTATTCTCTGTTGAACAAGTACATCAAACAAGGGCAGGTTTTACCGTATTAATGCTCTCCAAGCCTGTTGCACATTGTGCCTACAAGAACAATAAGAAAATGTACAGGTTGTGGAGGTTTGAAAAAACCCAATTTGGAGTTTTCACGATCATGGGCTTAGGGCCTATTTCAACCATCTTGAAAACTCAATATTTTTTATAAAAAATATGATATTAAATGTCAGTTGGAATCCAAATAAACTCAAGAGTAATAAAAGACCTGATTCAAACTAAAAAATAAATAGGTTAACTTTGAGCCAAACAAACTAGATCACACAATAAAAATAAATAAATTGATTGAATGTGGACAAGAACCATACTAAATGTGACTAATATCTCTAAACAAGAGCAATTGTTACACTAAAAAACCAGTCACAACTCATACATTGTCTTTTTAACATTAGAAACAAAACAATTCATACAATTACAATAATAAGCACCTAAAAAAGGCAAGGACAAATAAAATCAGAGACAAACCTTAGCATTAGCATTTTTACAAGCATAATACAACACACCATTTGCTATTCTTTGAACTTTAGGCTTCTTTACCAAAGAACTTTGTTAAGGTAGCACCTTTCCGTTTTTTGCCCCATTAACCAGTCCATTTACATAAGTAAGGTAGGCATCAACATCAAACTTCCTTTTGCAACCTGAATAGTTCATGAATTGTAACTTTCCGAACACCAGTCGCTCTTGCCATCCCTGCAAAAAGTAGTAATTTAAATACAAAGAAATAGATCAATTGATCAAATAAGATCATCACTCTTTGCTACACCTTATCCCAATCGATTAGCTCCCCATTGATTAATTGCAAACTAATTGATTTTGCTTCACATTTGACATAATTGATGCAGAAACAGTGTATGTATAAAGTAGCAAGGTTCAGTGCTACATGTTCTTTCTATCACAATTTTCAAAAGAGGGGATAGATAAATCCGTTATTGCTGCCCATAAGCAACTCCATCGCAGCTTTTTCACCCGGCGTACACCAATCCAGATCTGGCACCTCAGCTCCTTTTCTTCACCAAAAGGAAATGATAGAAACAAATACATAATTCAATAGCAAATGGTGTATAATATCTACATATTTGTGAATAGTATTTTACCAACTTTTGAACACGAGAAATAATTTCATCCCAATCTATCTCCACCGGTGGCGCGGCTGTACATTTCAAGTTTGGGGTATTTGATCAGATACCGCGGAAGGACTTTGTGAATTTTTGACCGGTTGTCCGTGCACTGTACTCAAGTTTATCTGATGCCGCCCAAATTGGAGCCACATTGTGGGCATCGACCTCATATACGGCAATGGAATTGCCAACTTTGTTCCTTTTGGGGCCCAAAGGTCCGTTTTAGAGAGTGTATTTGCTTCCCCAAACTTGAAAACTTAGGGCTTTGGAATCTTCCCAAGCTGAAAAGCATATGTGACGCCATCTAATTCCTTCCCTGATGAGTCAGATGGCACTTCCGAGCATACGAGTTCTGAATATCACAGCTTGCCATTCCTTCAAGCACATCTCCGGACTTGAACATCTTCAGAGCCTTGTCGAGCTCAAAATTGTCGATTGCAGCAAGTTGGAAGAAGTGATTCAGGTGGCTGGGGATAAAACTTTGTCGGATCATTCACCTGGTATTTACTTCCCCAAACTTGAAAGATTACGGCTTTTTTCTCTTCCCCAGCTGAAGGTACGATGCCTTCACATCACGGCTCCACAGTTGATCACATGCGATATCAACAGCTGCAGGGCCTATTCTTTGGCAATGAACTCTAAGTAGAATTGCACATATTAGCAGGAGAAGAAATGCACCAGTAACTACGGAAATGACCAATACTACTGCTGTGTTTTTGTGGGGACTTCTAACTGAGAAGGAGCATGAAGGCAGGCCTGGTAGATGGCCACAATGACCTTTGTTACCTACTATGGATTCACCATTGAGAGCTTTGATATCAGGAACTGGACCAGCTAAATCATTATGCGACAGATCAACCGCTTGAAAACTGGCCAACCTTTCAAAAGATTTTGGAATGGATCTGCTAAGATAGTTGTGCGAAAGATTTAGGCATTCCAGTTTATCAAGCTTCCCGAGCTGACTGGGAATCTCTCCCATCGGATTGTTGTAGCTGAGGTCTAGGAATTGCAGGAGGTACACTAGATTTCCCATTTTGAATGGAATTGTCTCATTTAAAACATTTTGGCTCAAATTCAAGGACGTAATCTTAGAGCATACAATCAAATCTTTTGGAATTTTCCCACTAAGCTTATTTGAGGAGAGATCAAGTATCTCCATACTTGATAGTTTCCCAAGTCCAAAAGGTATCAAACGTGAGAGTTCATTACCACTAAGACTCAAACTTCCGAGTTTTGTTGAGTAACAAAGCTCCATACGGATTGCCCCTCTTAGTTGGTTAGATGAAAGATCAAGCACCTCCAAGTTTTTCAACATGCCAAGTTCGTCGGAATAGTACCAGATTAGTCAATGGCTCATCTATGTGAACAACTAACTTCCACCAGGGACTCTACAACTTCACCACTGCTCGCACAATCCCAAAACACAGACAAAGGACGAAATTGGTTGATCGACAGTGGCCTTGAAATAAAATTTATAATGATTAAACATATCTGTCTTAAACAATGATAATACATGCTATCAAAGCAAAGAAATTCGAACAAGAAATATCCCGCTAATATTATTTAATCGAAGTGGTCTTATCAAGTCAAGCATTGCTGCAAGTTCAAAGTAACTACAAAAAACAGAATAACACAGGAGACTCAAAATGTGCAACCAATTCCACTTTATTACCTCCTCAACTTTGCATCCTCCTTTTTGTTGAATCACTACATACCGTGTTGCCTGAGTGTTCCCTTCAGGGCTTCGGCGTCAAGAGGAGTCTGCCTCTTTATTACAGATATTTGCCGGTGATAACAAACCCTGCTGTTGTTCCCTCTGTTCACTGAACGAATCTCCAAAAACAAAAACAAAAAAAACAACTACCAAATGAATTGCAAGAATAACTTCCTCCCAACAGATGCTTCCCCCTTCTTGCACCTCACATAATGTCTAATCTATATTAAGATATGATGAATCTTCTCGAAGCAAACAGCTACAATGATAGGCCCTGCCCAGCCCTCCACGGCACATCCTTCCCAAAACATGATCATGATAAGGCATTTTCGTGAGATAAACCAGCTGATCTAGCTAATCGTACATTCTGTTATTTCAACTCAATATCAAAGAACTCAAAGATGACAAACAATGCTGCTTAGAGGCTTCGCTCGAGGAAGAGAAGTGAACCTAATGACAAGATTCATCCAAATAGTTTTGGAGACCTCACTCAGGGAAAAGAAGTGAACCTCCTGACCAGATTCATCTAAATAGTTTATTGAAACATTCACCCCAAAATATATTTATCTCTCTTCAATGTCCTTATATTTCAGCATCATTCCTCTTCAAAATCCTTTCCTCTGCTTTTTCTCCCAATAGATTTAGTTGTATGAATATAATCTTGAATGACTTCCATCTCATTCAAATTAGAAACAATATAACAAAATCTTTGAAATATGGAAAATTATGTTTATTTTCTTTTGTGATACATGTCTGTAATACATTAGAATATAAAACCCAATAGGGAATAATAATGCATCCAAGTTCAATAGTCGCACTATCCCACCATTGACAAAATATATTTAGTTTTTGATTGACAGCTCAACTTACCAATCCATTGGCCTAATGAAGGGCGGATAAGCAAAGCACCAACACCAGCTCCAACTGATGCAAAAATAAGCGACGACCCACATCTGATTGTAGTACTGAACAATCTTTTTTCCAGCAACTTAACTTTTGCAGTTTGTCAAATTCTTCCTCTTCATTTTCAGCAAAGACAGCTCTGAGGAACCAATAGACATCAATTCCAACGTTGACAATCCATGAGGCAGTCACACCTAATAAGTAACCTGCAACAGGAAGATGTGCAGAAACAATTAGCTGATGGAACTCATACGTCATTTAATAGCAAATACTGTTTAGTTAACTCCGAAAGTTGTTCTACTAACTCTATAAATTTATATAACTTGTACGTCATTTCATGGTAAATACTGTTTAATTACCTCTGAAAGTTATTCTACTGAATGTATAGATGTATACTGTCGATGGCCATCCCCTTTGTGCTTTGCGAATGGCTGACCCGGGAACATCTGGAAACATTGACTTTCAAGATCAAACAATATAAACTAGTTTCTAATGAATAAAGCATTCAATTTATACAATCAGTCTCATAGTTTTAACACATAAACGAAGGGGAAAAAACATAAAAACTAGGGGTGAGCATTTGGTCAACTTGGTTACGAACCGATAAAACCAAATAAATCGAATTATGTTTCGCAACCATATTTCATAAGTGAAACCAAACTGAATTACTTCCAAAATAGAACCCAACCGAAATATTAGTTCGATAACCGACTAACCAAATTTCGTCATAGTTATTTAAAAAATAATAATTTGTTTCATCATTTAATCTAAATTATATCATTCTTTTAGTGTACATAATCATTTAATAAGTAATTCTAAATGCATATATGATATTAAACAAATAAAAACTTATCATAAAAATATAATAATTGCATGATAATTTATATAAAATATAGAGTTTAGAATATTTTTTTTAAAAAGATTTGGTTATTTTGATAATTCGGTTCGGTTAGGTTCCTAACTAAAATATGCATTTTGGTTTGTCTACAATCCTACCGAAAATGAACCAAATTCAAATTGAACCAAATAGATAATGCAGTTTAGGTTTTAGGTTTTTCACCATATTATACTCACCCCTAATCAAAATAATCATTTAATTATAAAGTGACTTCCTAAGAAAACACAAACAATTTATTAAGAAAGTAGAATAATAAAAAATACAAAATCAAATTAGGACAGGATAAAGTGTAACACCTTAGGGGGAAAAAATGAACTATTATACTACCTAATGTATTATTTGCCAAATGGACTTTCGAAATGGATCAACCAAATCAATTGGTTTTTCTTCTTCTGCATCAAATGGAAAATCATTGTCATCCTCTATTTTATGTTTAGGCTCCAGCAAGGGCAAATAAAATGTCAAAAAGGCCCTCAATGTCGTCAAGTTGCAGTCCAAAGGCAAAGAACAAACGTTTCAACTGCACTGGATATTCTTTGGCACCGTACTTTATATAATCGGTAAGAAAACTTTCTCAGAAGCTATTTGTAAATTGAAGATGTCCTCTTCTGCATAAGCAGCACCAGCATCACAATAAGCCGCTGATATTCCCCCATATTTGAAATTTGTGCATTAGAAAAACACCATTAAAATTATAAAAAATGAAATTGATATTTACATAAAAACTCCACAGTAGAAACAAAAAAGTAAACTCTTACCTCTACACAGATAGCTCACAATACATCAACAAATTCACCAGGAAAAGAGTAAACTTTTCCAGGTGAAGAAGCTTCAAGATATTATTAAGAGCAAAATTATCAGTGTTGTTATTTCGAACCTTCATAATTATTCTATATCTTTTGATGATGTAAGCTACTGTCACATTAGACATTAGAGTCAATAGCTCTGATTCTAATTTTTGCAAGTAATTTAGGATTGACCTTTTACTTGAGTAAGAAGGATCTAAAGCTTGCACACTAAAAGCTAGCTTAAATAATAAAAACTACGGTTTTTTCATGTCAAATTTTCTCGGATATAGAATCAGATTCTAGAACATTGCTTTCAGTACCAGTTTCCTACTCGTAGCTCAACCAATGTTGTCAATTTCTATGCATACCCAATAAACACAGAAAACATGACAAAACCCTATAAAAAGTACAAGCGCTCTCAAACAATAGCAACAAACTACAATCAGAAATCAGTGATAGCTTAAAACAGTGATATTTTAGACTTAAGCTCCCACTTGAGGAAGAAGGATGCAGGCTTTGTACATAAATGGTTAATTTAAGTAATAAAGACTTGAGGCTTTTGTTCAAATTGTCTCATATATAGGATTGGAGTTTCAAACACAGTTCTCGAACACAATTTCCTATTGTAGGTCAAGCCATATCGCCAATTCCCATGAACCAACTAAACATATACTAGGCCATTGAGTAATGTAGATTTGAGATTTTGATCAGCTTTTGTCTCAAATTTTGGTTATGTCAGTTAATTCGGGTGGTTTAATTTTTCAATTTGTCTACATCCAAATCGAAAACTGAATGAAATTAATTGAGATCCGTACTGAATTGATAAGTTGGTTTCAATTGAGTTTGATTTTTGGTTTTCACTTAATATGCTCACTCTGTATTGAAGGATTTTGATGAGCATCATATATGACAAAATATTTTGATTGATTGGTTTCAATTCAGTTTGATTTTTGGTTTTCACTCAATATTTAAGGATTTTGATGAGCACCATATATGGGTAAATATTTATTTAAAAAATATAAAGTCTTAACAATTTTGAGTCTCTAGATTAATCAATCAATGGTAAATATGAAGAGGCTTGGATCATAGCTTGTTAAGATAACCTGTGAGATCTTAAGTCGGGTCAAATATTTAGATGATTATTTAATTAATTGAGTAAAATAGAACGATGAGGCTTAGATTGGGTAGAATAATTAAGTAGAATTATTTAATATTAAAATTAACTTTTAATTAAGAAATGAAACGCTTAAGTATTGATTTTTAGTATTTTCGTGTGGAAATTGCTACATTCATGTAAAGGGAAAAACATTATCACTTAATCACAACGTGAATAAATCTAATACAAAATCAAAATTGCTAAGAACACAGCTGAGGCTGCCCCCTCACATATTTTTTATTGGAGGCGGTGTACAAAAGTACAAATAAATATAAAAACTTATGGAAGGCATAGATTCTCTTGCAAATCACCCTTCTATAATATGCTAATCTCTTATGGCCAAACTTCAACTAGATTCTACTTACTCATAAAATGATATAACACCATCATGAGCTTGATCAAGTTCTTTTTCTTCTTGTCATTGGCACCCCGAAAATTTACATCTCAATTGCAGAAGTATCCTGTCAGAAGATAAACAATCTTGTAAGAGTTAATACGATATGTAAAGTCAGACAGAAAAATACTAACAAAACATAAAAAGATGGAAAAAGAGCTCTTACTCTGTATCCTGCTGGATGTAATCACCAAGGCAAATTAGAGGGAGACAGCCAAGACCTCAACTTTTCAGGTAATTTACAAATGATCCAAGCTGTACAAGTCAAATTAGTTTAGTTGCCAAAGCCAAAAGGGGTTCGCTTCCTGCTACCTCCCTCTCCGTACTTGAGAGCCATAGCTGTCAATTACATTCCACCCACAAATTGAGAGGCATGGTTTGAACAAGCTTTATCCATAAATATTATTGGAACGGGTTGACACCACACACAACCCTAGATGGCAACCAACACATATATGAAGAAAAGAAATGAGACAGAGGAAGGAAAGGTTAAAATTTGGTCTATATCAAGTTTGGGGTTCCTATCATAGCGCTCTTGCTAGTAAAACACAAGATAATGAGATGAGATATTAAGCTTCTTATCCCATTGTTATCATCACATACCTTCCCAACTTACTGGCATGATGAATTGATTGCTCAATGAGAAATAATAATATTATACTATTCCTTTACAAAGCTGATAATAATTAAATCAAGTTTCTTTTTACAAAAAAACAGACAACATTGATGACCATATCCTGCTCCAAAATCAGTTAACTGAGATTATTTGAAGCAGACAATATCCAATAATGAATAATAATAAGAAGACGAAGAAGAAGAAATGCCCTACAATTAGGTAAGTTGCGTAGTAATACAAATAAAATTAAACTTCAAAGTTAAAAAAATTTAATAACATAGGCTATAGGCTTCAAATAAGAAAAATTGCATAGCTCCACATTGACCGACTTTTTCAAGGGAGGGTTGCTCACCTTCATATGGCCCCACTTTCCCCCCTCTTTGCCACCTTTCACCTTCCTTCCCAACCGTGCACCTCCCATCATCCTCCATTTACATATCTCTTCTAGCTTAGCTCCCCTCACACGCAAACAATCCTACCTCCCATTGCTGCTCCCCCTTGCACCTCTTTGACTGAAGCAAACTCACCAAGAATTGTCTCCAGTGAAGATCTCTTACTTCGGTTCTGAAGCTGACTCTGCATGCAACTAAAGCATTTATTTTCCTCTTTCTGCCTAGCTCCCTCCTCCAATCCATGCCACCCAACCACACCATTAAAGGATAAATCTTGCCCCATCGACGAGATTCCACAAAAATACGGTGAAAATAGCCCATAACAACTATGCTGGCACTACTGGCTTGCAAGTCATTAGATATAAAGATTTCACAAGACAATGACACCTTGCTTGAGACACTGACACCACCTAGCCAGATTTGTAAAACTTACAATCCTACTATACTCCAGCTGGACATCCAATATGTTTGGGTTTTGCAAGACTAAACCAATCCTGACCCGAAAAAACTATATATAATTTTAGTTTCAAAAAAAGAAAAGGTAAGTTGAATCAACTCCTAAACAAAGAAAAATGATGTAACCGGTAAGTATCTCAGACCCCAAGTCTAAAGTTCTAAACCCATCTCTGTGAGCATAATTAATTTCATAATGGACAGTGCATAAAGGAAAATCAATGTCATACCAGATTGCCAACTTTACCTGACCCAAGCTGAAGGTCAAGGTGGGTTAGGTTCTCAGACGACAGGTTTTTTTCGTGAAAAATTGAGTCCAAAGCATGTGAAGCAAAAACTAGTGCCCCCAAACCAAATTTCTTCGCAGTTTCTAGTACCATTTATAGGCTATAAACACACACATTAGAAGGTTCATCTTCAAAAAGAGAAAATGACAAATCCAAGATAGTGAAAACAAACAAATATGTTTTAATGGAATAAAACAAGGCACATCAACGGTAGTGCATTCTTAGATACCAAACTGGCAGGAAAGATATATGCTTATCCGTAAAAGTATCTGCAAAGAGATAACTAAAACACATACCTTAGCTTTTGCCTGAAATAAATCATCTAGACACAGTGGTCTGAGGATAGGTGCTGCATTAATTGCTCCCATCTGAACAAGTAAAGAGTGACATCATAAATTAAAAACACAATAGAAAAGCCACCCATGGGAATGACTCACAAAAATGATGACAATTT